>WYDI02005392.1:70466-84494 GCA_009867235.2 Psittacus erithacus | reverse complement strand
AAGTTAGAAACACAGCGCTGCACCAGCCACTAAGAAGGAGAAAAAATGACTGCTACTGCTGAACCCATGACACTTGGTTTCACTTGATTGTTGTCCAGAAGTGCAAGTTCAAAGATATCAAATAAATTTTAATTGTATCTTCTTTCCCACTATATGGTTTCTTTCTCTTTTTTTCTTTTTCCTTTTAATATATTTTTACCAATAGCAGAATTTGCAGGCGCACAGGCGACACGTATTTTGGAAATTACTGTTCAAGTCATTTGTGCCTGTTTGTAGCGCAGGCCTTCAAACAAAAACTAAACTAAAAGAGCGGAGATTCAGGCTTAGACGTGAGGAAGAAATTTTTTGCAATGAGGGGGGTAAAATTGTGGCACAGCTCACCCAGAGAGATGGGGGATGCACATTCCTGGAGACATTCAAGGCCAGGCTGGACATGGTTCTTGGCAATCTTATCTAGTTGAAGATGTCTCTGCTCACTGCAAGGTCCCTTCCAACCCAAACTATTCTATGATTTACAAGCTTGCCTATTCCTTTACTATTTGCTTATCATTTCTCCACTGCTTAAAATAGGCTGTCTGCTTCCTTCTCATATATGTAGGTGGGGCACATTTTAAGCATGTGTGTGCAAATGTATATATACACAAATAGACACACACCCTTCTGTATTTGCATATACAATAGTAAATTTCTCAAAACAATTCCAAACAATTTGAATTCCAAAGATTTCTTAATGCACGCAATTTCCTTTCAGAATTTCACCTGCAAAGTCTTCTTCTGATAGCATCTCTTGAAATAGATTAAATGTATCAAAGTCAATTCCACACACACACACACGCAGAGTCATCCAATATCAAAGCACTCACTTATACCTCTTCATTTGGCTCCTGCAAATATCAATAACTCTAAGACAATCCATACTACATAAAGCATATTGTATGTTCTGTACCACCGGAAAACTAGAAAATAGACTTCAGATGTTTCCTTGAATCCTGCCAAAAATGAAATTTAAAAAAGTGTTCAAACCCAAGCAAAGTTAGGAATGCTGACTTAAAACATACAGGAAAAAGAGCTGCAAGTAATCTGTAGCTTTGTTAGGAGTAAATTTGTTCTGTCTTCACCTACTAGATAAGAAGGGTCAATCTTGAATAACTGTAAATACAGCAACTATAAAGAATGAAATTCTCATTTTCTTCCCATTTATTATTTCCTTAGAATGACATCTCAGACCTTCTACAGATTTAAGACAGGCAAAAAACCTTCAGCAGCTTTCACTCATTTGGAAGACTAGATTCCATTGGGAGTTAATTAGACTTTGTTTTTAGCTACACTAAAAGCAATACTGAAAATGGGACTTGGCCCCTAAATGTTTATAATTTGCCATTTTATCGTGTCAGTTAGCACCATAAATTCAAAATAAACTGATACTGCATGAGTCCTGTTTTGTTGAACTGCAAAGTAAAGGAGGTTTGCTTAAACAGTCCTTCAGTAGGAACGACTGTTGGCTTTGCACTGCACAGGATGAACAGTGTTTTGGGCTCACTGTGACTCCTTTGAGTGCCAAAACCAACAGGTGAAGCCAAGTAGCTTCTTAAAAAAAAGAATAAAAGTACTGTCAAGACCAATCATTTATAGAGGTTCTTGAGGTGGAACTCATCTGGCCCAACAGATCCTGTAAGACCTCTGAAACTGATCAAACCATAAAGGAGGAAGAAACACTTCCAGAGGCAATTCACTACAACTATCTTAGATAATTAATTTACAATGAAAAATTCGCCTTCAAGATGTGTCCATCTTTGTCTCTCAGACACAGAGGAAGTCCAGGCAACTAGTTTAGCCTTCATCTGCTGCTCTGGTGGGGACAGCAAGAAAAGTACAGGGCAAAATACTCAAAGCTGCTTGTGTCAGTACGTATGTTTGAAAAAAAGAAGCAAATAAAAAAGCCTTGGTTTCATCACTAATACATATTTTTTCCTCATATAAAACTTATTGTAGGGTATTTTTTAATGGACTGCTTAATACCAACATGTATTTTCAATTTGGAAGTAATGGACAAAATAACGGAGAATTTGAAATACGTAACTTTCTCATTTGTCTCTTGTCCTTCAGAAGTATGTATGACAGTCCTCAATCAAAACACATTCTGTCCCTTACTTTATCATATGCAGAAAGGATAATGGACCAATATAGGGTATTAAAAAAATACAACTGCTTACAAAAGCATAGCTCAGGCTGAACTCCTACAGCCAGAATACACAGAATTGTGAAGGGGTGACTTAATTGGTTATTTTACCTGCATAGCGCTCTTTCCAAGCTTAACCACCTCAAATAAAGTGACAGGGTCCCCTTCTCCATTCTGCTGAGGGTGGCCATTAGCTCTTCCACGACTTGCTCCCCTGGCTCCAGACTCCGAACGACCCTTGTCCGCTGGAGACTTTCGTGGTTTCTTAGTGGCAGACTGGGCAAAGAAAACCAGCAGAACAAAAATCTATTATAGCTCTATCTGAAATCAGTCAACGTATCTTTATACATAAATATTACACACATTTATACACGTGTATACACACAAGTATCACAGAATAAGCCAGGCTGGAAGGGAACTCAGGAGGTCTCCAGCCTTTCCTGCTCAAAGCTGGAAATTCAACCAGGTTGTTTAGGGCTTTATTGCATGAGGGATGTATGTTTTTATTCATCAGTAATTGTTGAGGAACAGCTTAAAAGGCACTGTCATATCAAGGTAAGTAGTGGTGACTTCACAACACAGGAGTACCAGTTCACATCAATACCCGGATTAGTCTTATTCAACACAGTCGACAATATGACTAAAACTAGATAAATGGCAGCAAATTACAGACAGCAAAAGTGGTTTATGCTGGCACACAAAAACTTTTAGAAAAACTAACGATCTTTGGAAGACAGTAAGTTATTAAAAATGCACTTGCCATGTTAACGTTAATTTTCTGTATTTTTGTTTTTATGTAATTTGTGTAAGAAACTGTATACATAATGAATCAGCTCTTCAACTCAAATTAAATCACTGGACTTATACAGCCAGTACACAGATATAGTAGATAATCACAACAGCCCTGTGCTTCAAATTTTTATGACTTAGAACATTCTCCCTGTGAATCTAAATTATTTATTGTAAATTTTCACTAGATTCTTCAAGCTTACATCAGGTGGTATAGATCCCACTTGTAAGAAGTCACCCAGTGAACAGTTTGCTCTGAATTTAACTTTCTGGAGAAAATAATGTGGGATTCTTGCTATGATCCTACTTCCATATTCTGTTTTCTCCCTCTTGTGAGGCTGAGAAAAGTAAAAGCTGCCATTTTCCACAGAACTATGAAGCTATTTTGAGGAATTACATCAAAGAAAACAGCATGAAAGCAACTTGAACATTACATTTAGGACAATATCATCCTGGTACCATTTACTTGAATATACTGTCAGATGGTTTCTATTAAAGCTTTTCGTAAAGAACATCAAGTCAATGTTTTTGGTTGCATCTTCCAAATGTAGACACATTACGAATATTCCTGCAGAGGAAAGGGATCACATTTCTGGAAGAGAGCTGGTAGAAGACAGACCTGCAGTCTAGCAGGTCCTTACTTTAAAAGGGATCACAGCTGGTGGGGCCAGAGTGCCAAAGAAAAGGGCAAGGCAGAGTGCTACTGCAACTACCTCTTGCAAGACTTGTGTACAAATGCAAGCTGGAAAGCTTAAAATAATGGAACAACCTCTGAGAGAAGTTTTGTGGATAACATCTGCACTTACAATCAAAAGAATAGGTGCTCTCCCTCAATGAATTTTTAAACATATGCAAAGCTGCCTTTATCAGCAAGAAAACTATCAGTATGTGACATGTTTGAGCTCTACTGAGCTCCAAAGAGACATATGATCACTACTTTATAAAATGGCAAAGAATTAGAAGTAAATTATCTCTTTTCAGATATGTAATTCCTGTGCTTATCCAGTCTGGGTGACAGTAAGCCATAAGCTCTTCAACTAGCTACAAGTACTGCTAAATGAAAGCAGGAATGCAAGTTGATGACCTCATGGAAGCTAACGGAAGCCCTCTCTATTGTCAATTTTTCTCAACACCTACTTCAGTGGGAAACTTGAAACACTGCCAGGATGAAGGGAAAACAAGGAGGAGCTGGAAGTGAAATGCACACATCCAAAGATACCTTGTTACTGGAAAGGAATGAGAAGAGCCACCTACAAGGCATGAGTACCACGGAGCAGCATGCACACGCTCCAAATGAGTAATCACAAGACATGTAAATAGTCAGTTTAATCTCCACTTTTGTCAGGCATCTTGGGAAAAAGGGGTGCTTTGACCAAGACTCTTAGTTTGAATTAGAAGGGTGAGAACACCAGTGGGCTCTCAGAAGAGGTACAGAAATAACTGACAGAGGTACTTCTGATAGAATAACTGACAAAGCCAGTTTCTTCAAATCCAAGTAAAGATCTCAGTATCCTGGACCCAAGTTAACACCAGTACTGAGACTACTTGAATAAAGTTTCTCTTTGGTATAGAATTTCTTTTGACAAAGAGAACATCTCTCACAATGGAGAAAACAAATCTTTCATTTAATAAAAACCATTCTGCATCCAAACTGGGGTAGCTTAATCCAGATGCAGGATCTGTACTTAATCCTGCCTCAAGAGACATAACAAGCAAAAGATCCTCTGCTAAGAAATCGAAGGAAATCCTGTAGGGTTTGGCCTTCGGAAGATCTCGTGGTGTCACGGGAAGATAGAAAGTTAGTCACCTCCTCTCTATGACACACCTGTAATCCCACCCACAGGTGCTAGTATAAAAGGAATTAACTGCGCAATAAACGAGGAAGTTGACGCTCACACTGTGTGTGTTACCTGTCCCTTCCCTGGTTCGGGCCAACCAGTGATCTAGTCGAGAAGCCTTGGTATGTAGCCACTGCTACAAAATCCAAAACTAGAACATTCTGACTTAGGCAAGGATTAACATTTTCAGGTGGAGAGGTACTAGAGAAGGGGTGTCCACCAGACTTCCATTCCAGAGCACTTCCACCCAGCAGGCATCTTGACAGGAAGCACAAGATCAACCCCACTTTGGAGTATAAATATGAAAGTAAGTCACATATAGGTCCTCAAGCCTTCAGAAATTGCCCAGTACTCTACAAATTTTTGCAAGTACAAGGACAGAACCAAGGAACTGGCATTATCTTATTAACATACTACATTACAATGCTGTTGTCAGACACATGTATAGTCCCTGAATATACAGCAAGAAACTTCTCAGGCCATCCTGACAGATCTGAGCTTCATACAGGTTCCTGCCTCTGAGTACAAAGTTGAGTAAGTAAACCTATTTCAAGAGGAGAATTTTTCATGATGAGAACAACCAGCCATTGCAATAATCTTCCTAGGGAAGTGGTGTATTCCTCAACGTTGGACACTTCTAAGATACAGCTGGACAGGGTGCTGGGACACCTATTCTCTGCCAAGAAAGATAGGACTAGTTGATCCTTGGGGTCCCTTTCAATCTCATGTTCTATAATTCTATCCCATGATGGACACATCCAACACCACTGAAGCAAGTGAAGAAAAAGCATGGAGTGGTACATCCATAGAAATACAAGAGGATCCCTTCATGATACAGAGTATCTGCAGTGTATCTGCAGAGGCAGAGTGCTCTTGGAAGTGGAAGCAACAGCAAAGTCACTTTGGGATGCAAGGCTACCTCTGCTGGGCATCCTCAATGCCTAATACAATCTTTAGATTTGTAGCTTGACTTTGCAGCTCCACTTCCAGCTGTGCGGAACATTTGTCTTTCATAAAGAAAAGGTCTGTACTGAGCTAAAGGAGCACTCTTGACAGTGAATGCTGGAAGTCTCCAGGAGCACTGTTTTAACTGGTACTGCTGCTTTAAGGCTTAAACTAAGACAAACAAAATACTTACCTTGACTGTAATTAAGCTAAGATGATGGCAGTTCAGAATTTTGAAAAAAATTAGCTACATAAAACTTCTGCTTTCATGCCTTTAAAATGATTGGGAAGGAAAAAAAAAAAAGCAACCCACATGTGTAAGATCAAGTAATACAGTGAAAGTTGATTCATTACACTAACAAAGGCAAAAAAAAGGGAAAGTGGCTCGACATTTTCCATTAACATTCCCCAGACTGACCCAACACATTTCATGAAGAAATAAAGACAGTAAAAGTGTTACAGGTCAGTAACTCCATCTAACCTGCCTCTATGTGTGCATTCATACTGTAAGTCATTTAAAGCAGTACCTATTCCTCAAGATAGCTGGAAGAACTTTTTTAACTTTCCACTTGAGTAAAACTGAAGAACTTGCCTCTCCACGGCACCATCCTCCTGAGAGGCCTCTGCACTATAACCTCCTGTTAAGCCAAAGAGTGGTAATGTCTGCGCTCTTTCTGAATTAATCCTGATTAAAAATGGAAGGCTACTGCACACCTTGTAACATTATCATGGCTATCTTGGAAGTTTTTGGATTCAAATGGTCAGTCCTTTGGACTTTATTTGTCTAGAAACAAACAAGGTGATCCCTATGAAAAGCCTCATCCCACAAATAAAGACAGATGCAGGTCCCCTAGCATCCAGGGCATACAAAGCTGCTTCAGCTATAACATATGCAGTTTAGAACAAAACAAAAAGCAGAGGCAGTGCTGAGGCATGCTGCTCCTTTTTTTAAATTCTTATGTAAAAACCAAGCAGGAGTTCTAAAAGTCATCTTAAAGAATCAGGATTCTGCTATAAATGCCTGAATTACTTCGATTCTTCTAGTTAAGAGAATTGCCATCAAACCCAGACTATTTACATAGAAAAATGAAGAATAGATTAGACTGCCAAAAATACAAGGACCATCCCATGAAAAGCTTAAACCAAAAACTTCTAATGCCATTAGGATTTTTCCACCAGGAAGCTTCAAGTGGTGCAATAGAAAAGTATTCACATACTGGCTGTATGTGCACTGCATTTCCACAGAGCTACAGAAAGACATAGTCACTTCAGTTTTAAGGGACAGACCTAAAATACCATGCAATCAAGCTTAAATAGGACAATGATGTAAGTCACATCAAACTACACACTTTGACTACTATGAAAATAAATTCTTCCAAGAGGATTCCTTCCTACTATTCAATAGGGCGTGTATGATTTGGAACCAGAAGGAAAACTCAATCCCCAGCAGTATTTAACATTCATGCTACAAGACTGAATAAGGCTAAGAGTCTTCGGCAAAGCCAAAATTTCACATATGAATGCAGAGATAAGGCATTGTGGTCTGTCATCTCCATACCAGAAAATACAAAACGACCTGAAAGCAAAACTGTACAGTCTGCACTGGGGATAAAAGGACTGCAAGTGCCTTGTTCCATCTTGCTTTAATAGAAGAATCTGAAGAGCTGGAGAAAGGCATGCGGTGGCCCTGGTTATGGGATGAGAGAGATACCAGCAGAGATCTTGGAATTGCCACCTTTGGAACAGAAAGACTGGTATTTCTTCTTGTCCTCTGAACCAAATAAGCTAATCTGTCTACTCCTACCTCAAAGCTGAAATACAGCCAGGAGATCTCTCTTACTCCCTCAACATCTAACAGCTGAGGCTTAAGTCAAGCTGTCCTGAGCCCCTGGGAAGGTAAGGCCAGATAAGTTAAAATAAAATATGCCAATAACATTGAACAGAAAGTGTTGATCCAAGAAAGGAGACAAAAAAGGATAAATAAATAACTCATCTGAGCCTGATCTCACTAGTGTGAAAGCTACACTGCATCATAAGCCCTTGGGCTTTCAAACCCTCTACCTACAACAGGAGAGCACATCCATACCTACATGTTTCAATAATGCAGCAGACACAAAAGGCATTTTTGGCCAATGTTACTCAGTAGCTTCAACCAGAGGACTATTATAGGTCACTCATTAACTATACCTCACACATTCACTAAACATATACCTAGATGGTATGCTTACATGTATTTAAGCAATACTGTGTGCAACAAAATACCCCACTGCTGGCTAGCCATTCCACAGGCATCTGGTCTACAAGACTCAGTGCTCAGAAGCAGACATGGGCAAAGGGGAGGCCAGCCCCAGCCATTGTCAATGCTAGGGAAGGACATGGTGCAACTCCTGCTAAATTCACAGCAAGGCTTGGTGAATTCAGACAATCAGGTTAGATTCTGAGAGTTATCCTGAATGACCAATGCACTGGATCTCTCTGTAAGTTGATGGTATAATCTACCCAGTCAAGTACTCATTAGAACAGTCCCTTATAGAAGTGGAGGAGCAACTTGGAAATAGCGTTTTCAGGAAGGGAAAGTTCAGCAGAACATTAAGATTCTTTATGAACTGAAGAGATTGTACAAATGGCAAATCTTCAAATGTGGACCGCCTCTGTACAAAAGTGTCAAATCTGCAAAGAAGAATGTCTTTCTTTGGAAAAAAAGCCTGGAAAATCCTTTACTAGTAGTCTATCTTTCTGATAAAATTTATCTATTATCCTATACATAAAATTCATCTATTTATTCTATAGATGAAATTTATCTATTTATTCACCTCATTAAAATACCTACATATATTTGATGGAGAACATTGCACGCAGCTCTGTAACAGAACCATGCAGCAAGACAAAACAGCACAGAAGAGCACTTTCAAAAGAACTCAGTATGTTTATGGCAGATGTGTCACTGCAGTTGTGATGGCCTAAGGACATAAGCAAATTAGCATTTGCAGGCAGAGATCAAATCTTATTAGACCATAATATTTTAGTTAGGGGAAAAAACAAACAAACAAAAAACCCAAACCACAAGAAACAGAAGAGCCTTTGGGCAGAAAAGCCTTTCTTTCGGTCTACAACAGAAATTAAAAACATCAAAGCTAAGCAGCAGTTGAGAATAACAGCTCTGAATTTAACTAAACATTTAGATCTGTGTCACATCCAAGAATAAAGGTAGGTGGTACCTGTGGAGGAAATAAAAATCATGTTAGCATATGGCGGGCGGGGGGGGGAAATGTTAGAGCTGCACCTCCTGTAAGAAACAGACAATTCACCTAGGGAAAGTGAATGGGTTAGCAGCATGGATAGGAGAGCTACGTGGAGGAGGATAGAAAATGAAACACAATGTTTGCAAAACCAATACCTCAATTACTGAGTCCAAGACTTTTCATATAGAATTATGTTATAAATTGCCTAGATTAGCCTTTCCAAGGTGCTTGCATTTCTATTCAAGGATATTAGATGTTGAGTGGCTTTTTCCTTTTGGTCATTTTCTGAAGGTCCACCGTATTTATTCCCTTCTCTTGCTGCAGTATCAATTATGAAGGCAGGATCTGATTGTGTGCCCAAACATATATATATCAAGTCACCCAAAAAACTGCAGTCAAATGACTGAATTTGTCGATCAGGGGAGAGCAATAGAAGCCATTTATGTTGACTTTAGCAAGGTATTCAACAGTCTTCCACGATATTCTTGTATTCAAACTGGGAAGTTGTGATCTGGATGGGTAGAAACACGGCTGAACTCTTGGGCTCAGAGCATAGCAGTTCATAGCAGATCATTTTCTACCTGGAGGCTGGCAACGAGGGAATATGACAGAAGTCGAACAGGAACATGTCCAGTTTCCCATCCTTATCAGCTAGCTGGAGGGGCTGAGAGAATGTGCTCCCATCAAAAGTGCAAATGACACAACATTGGCAGAGAGACCACATCAAGGGCAAGACAGCTATGGACAGTCTGGAGGACTGGGCTATCAGCACACTCAAAATTCATCATGGACAAATGCAAAGACCTGTGCCTGGCAGAGGAATCAATCCCTGCACCAGTGCAGGCTGGAGAATGGCTAGGAAGGGAACAGCTCGGTGGAAAAGGATCTCAGGATCTTGAGGGACGTGAAACTACCACGGACCTGAGCAGCAAAGGCCATCAGCACCTCAGGCTGTACAAACAGAATACAACAGAACAGCAAGGAAACTGATTATACCCTTTTACCCAGCACTTCTCAGCCCATATCTGGAATATGTCCAGATCTAAACTGTGTCCAGTTTTAGCCCTCTCAATGTGAGAGAGATATTGTTAAACTAGAACAAGTTCAAGCAGAGGGGCTACCAATTTGGTCAGGGAGCTGGGAACACCCTTCTGGGTGTTTTTTTGTAACAGCAAATAGTAAGTAGGAGGACAACTGACAGCAGTCACAAAGTGAAGACAGACAGGCTCTGATTGCTTACAAGGGAGAAATTGTTCACAAAATAAAATGAAACTGATTGGTAAGAGGGGATGTGCAGTCTCCAGCCTCGGTGGTTTTCAAGACCAGACTGGAAAAGCCCCAAGCAACGTGGTTTGATCCCAAAGCAGGCCTTGCTCTGAGCAGGAGGTTGCAATGAGAACTCCTGGGGTCCCTCCCAGCCTGATTCCGTGATTGATCATCACTGTTTCTCTTCTCTGAAACCCTTCCAGTCCTAATATACCCATTCTTGAGAATCTGAAGCAGAGGTCAAGAGGAGAAGAGAAACTAGAATTGTGCAAAGTTTTCCAAATTTTGGCAATCCACAGTTTTATAAAAGACACAGTATTTCTTTTATTTTTTATTCTCTATTCTATTCTGTCATGGTTTAAGCTCCGTCGTAAATCCTTAGTTCTAAGATTGGACTTATCTTTTTTGATCCTTAATCAGCATTAAGATGATGCTTTCAAAGAATGATCTCGGATAACCCCAAAGTCTTACTCCTTAGCATCAACAGTCAGCTCACAGCCCATCATTTTATGTATGAAGTAATGGCCACTTCCCCTGAATGTTAATCAATGTTAATACAATCATGTATACACTTAATGAGCCTGGAGTTGTTCTAAGCATAATAAGCAATTGCTCCTGCAGAAACTTGATAGCAGGACCAGTAAAGTGATGCAGAGAACGTTCCCACAGAAGCTACCAAGAAGCTCAAACAGAGGAAAACACCTTTTTTAACATTGACCTTTCCTTTCCAGCGGAAGCGTGGTATGTACAAAATATCATTAGTGTTGCTTTAACTTAAATTCTTATCCTTTGACAACCTCCCGGCGTAGCAATCAGGTGGCACCATCCTCTGTTTGTTTAGGGCTTTTTATTAAATCTGCAAAACCTCATAGATTTACTAATGAGATATTCTTAAGATAACTTCTAGTTCTGCCCTTTGCTTACAAGCTATATAAGCAGATGACCAGTCCTCTTTACAAGCTTCTTTAAAACCTCCTGTAAAGAAGATTCATGTTTGTCAGCAAATCTGTCCGTATGATGAACATATGCCACCATAGGAAGTACTGCTCAAAAGCCTTCAAAAAAGAAGACAACATGCCCAGAAAAAAAACAGGATTTAAAATGTTGGTTCTCAAAGTATGTTCAGAAAATGTGATGCAAATTGAAAACCAGTACTAAGGAGGAGTTTACACCAGCTTGGCCAGCATGCTTGACAGAAACACATGGTCCTGTCCATTCTTACAGCCTCAACAGCCCATGCTTAAGGAGTTAGACTTAAGGTGAAAGTTCTTGGGCAGGGGATTTCAATCTTCTAGTGCTATATATATAGCACATTCATACTGGGGGTGTATGCATAGACAGGCACTAAGAGGAAAATCAAAATCATTAATAAAAACCACACAGAAGTTCCCACCAAAAATCTTACTCCACAGTGTGCACTTCGAGTGGTACAATCACAATAACTACATCTGATGACCCTGAAGACCCAAAATGACAACATGACAAAACTTTTTCTGTATTTTCCAATAAATTGTCTGTTTTACAAAACAAATAAAAATAAAAGAGAAAGCCTCCTTAAATACACCATGTAACAGAGAACTGTTTCTGTATGGTCCCATTTATTGGCCAGCAATGGGCAAAGACTAAGGAAGAACAGCGTATTTTATACAGCAGACAGCAATATTATCTGCTGTGCTATGCTGGAGAATAGGTTGAAGCTCCCAATCTATATACAGGATAGAGTGTATGTCAAATACATGAATTTTTAAACTGTGTTAATAGACCTTCTGAGGCATTTAGTTAATACTACGCTGAAATTCTTCCACTCACATTAAGAGATTATCAGTTACTAAAAGGATGGCTCAAATGTCATTTGTCACTTAAAATCCACTGCGCTTTCAAAACAGATCACAGTCGTACATACTGAGATTATTCTCTTGTCTGGACGAATGTTGTAACATGACAATAATAACAAAATAGTAATGTTCACGTAACTAGCTACCAATAAAATAAAAGTAACATCTATTATGAGCTCACTTTATGTCCCTTTTTAAACACTCCAAACACTGTATATCAACCTGATAAATATTTCATACTACAAGTCTTCATAAAGTTTGACACAGGGCTCATTAAAAGCTTATTTATGTGACCACAAGATGATTAGATGAAAAACAGTTTGCAGTCAATTTTAAATAGATGCATAACAAAATGAAACTAAATTACACATACTGGAGGCCTGCCAGGACGGCCCCTTTTTCTTTTTCCTTTGACTTCTGCTTCTTCAAGCTCACTGCCAGCATCTGAATGTGCAGTAGTTTCATTTGTAGAATCCCTAAGGGGGAAAAAACACTAGATAAATTAAAATGATTTGAAATCAACAAGTAATCTGTAACTGACTGATTAAATATTTAGTCCTAAGCCAGGAAAAAAACCCCAAAAAGTCAGCATTAAAAGGCTTGCCACATTTATTCTGCAAATGAAGAAACTAAGTATTGTTATCCCTTACCTTTTTATGAGATGGAATGTCATTTTATAGACTGGAAGTTATTCAAATTAACAGCTTCTTTTGAAGCCACATTACACTTCAAAAACTGGCTATATTAAACAACACATTCTCAACATATCCAACCCATAACCTATTCACTTAGTATCAACTTTCTTTTACCCTTAGTAACCACTTCCAAACTGCTTTCAAGGTCATGAGAGAGCAAACTGGAGTCCGATCCAGCTCTCACATCATTAGAAGAGTTACACACGTTCCCACTCAGATTACACCAGTTTTTAGTCACACTCAAAGACAATGGTATAGAGCAGCTGCCAATAAAGAGAGGGTTAACACTGACCACAGACACAAACCTAAAAACTCACTTTGGTCTGAAGGCATTTATGATTCTTGCAGTCAGAAAAATGGTTTCACTTATACAATGATAAAGTCTTGACACTGCTCAACGACTGTACCAAGGCAGCCCACAGTATCACTTGTCAATCAATTCTGTTTTAAGACTTAACAACATCCTAAGCAGGGAAAAAAGCATTATCCCAATTTCTACCACCCACTCCCCCCAAGGCATGTGGCACAGGTAATTCTCTGCTTCCAAACCAGACCTGGCTGCTTGAAGAAACTCAGCTTCTAAGTGATCTTTTGATGCATTAGATTTTGCCCAAGAAGAACCCACAACCAAAACTATATCTGTGAATGATGTGCTTTATTTTTAGTTTGTAAGACCACCAGCGCATGAGGTCTCTGTAAATGGTAAGAGTAACTGTAATAATGCCCCAGATTACTCCAAGATGGGTCAAGTTTAGCTCTTATCAGAGATTTCCTTAAAGCAAACATAATTTCCTTGGAGTGAAAGGAGTTAAACTCCTGTAAAACTTATGGAAGGGAAAGGTGAAAATCAGACCTATTCCGTTACAGCTTTGGACATAAAAGGCAGCATTAGTGATTTGGTTTACAGAAACTGAGAAGCTTCTGCAAGCCAAGATCTACACTGATCTTCCACACTGGCTATTGTTTGGGGTTTGGTTTTGTTTGGGATTTTTTATTTTATTTAATAAATAAGGAATTCTTTACAAATTTGCTCACGGCTATTTAGTAATGTATAAAGATACAAACATCACTGTATTGGAATCAAGAATGTTCTGATACTTCTCTTTGCTGAAATTAAGCAAAAGGACATGGAAGTGTTGGAACAAGTCAAAAGGAGGGTCAAAAGGATGATCAGGGGACTGGAGCACCTCCCGTATGAAGACAGGCTGAGAAAGTTGGGGCTGTTCAGCCTGGAGAAGA
>WYDI02005392.1:0-70356 GCA_009867235.2 Psittacus erithacus | reverse complement strand
TTTACTGTAAGGGTGGTGAGGCACTGGAATGGGTTGCCCAGGGAAGCTGTGAATGCTCCATCCCTGGTGGTGCTCAACACCAGGTTGGACAGAGCCTTGGATGACATGGTTTAGTGTGAGGTGTCCCTGCCCACGGCACGGGGGTTGGAACTTGATGATCTTAAGGTCCTTTCCAACCCTAACTATTCTGTGATTCTAATTACTGTATTGTTCTACATCTGCTCTACCTCAATTAATTCTGCAGACCTATCATTAATTTCTAATATTAAGACATTATTTTCCAACTTGCAAGCACAAAGGGGGCCTACAGAATCCTTTACAAAAGCTAGAATGCAGTAGAACATAAATAAGTCTCCTTTTCTGAAAGTAACTTCAATGGATTATCTCTAAATACTATAAACACCCCAGAAGACCAGGCATTTAGATTAAAAACCAGTATTCAAGTACATCTGAATTCTTAAATTACACGCTTGCAAATCAGTATCTCCACAAAATACTGAAAATGCAGCTTTGTTGTCATAAAATCAAAGCCAAGCAGCTCTTCTGCTTCATAAAGTATGAAATTTACAAAACTCAATATCAGGCTATTAATTAAAATAAATAGTCAAAAGCCTAAAACCAAATCAAAGATAGCCCGCACTAGTGAAAAGCAATGCAGTGAACACAGCTGAACAGTGTCTATGTGAATGGACGTATCCAGCCTTTTCTCAAAGGCCAGCCATCACACTTCAACTTAATCTGACTAAAATGCATACTGCTTCACAACGAAACTAGTTTTTTATTTAAATAACTTGAATTCAGAAGTGAGGAACTCCATGAAAACATCTGCTGCTTTCTATTGCTGTAGAGGAATTAAAGCCATTCTCTCTTGCCCTCTTTAATAAAAATAAGCTTCTCCCTGCTCTACACAGATCCTTACTAGAAAAAATTTAGGCATGGTGTGGTCTAAGCAATATCCCCCTTTGTGGGAAAATGGTGGAGCTTTGTTAGCTTACAAAACCGCAACCTTAATATCATCAGGATGAAGATTTGTCTCTATTAAAACCAGATTCAGCAGTCCTCCTAGGCAAATGGCTCAGACGCTTCCCTTGAAACACTAAAGCTATATAAACAAATTAAACTACTACTATTTTGCAAGCATCCAGTCCATAGAGAACTTGATTTTGCTACAGCCTCTATACACATCTAGCAAAACCTACTAAGATTTGTGCATTTAGCTCTGAGAACCTCAATTGCTTTGGAACACTGCGTATGGAAGGAACAGTTTAATTATTAACCACCTTCTTTTCTTTGTCTTAAAGAGACTGCTGTCTTAAACCTAATAAACATGTTTCCTTAATATTCTTCTGCTAAAACTTCTCCGGTTTGCTGGAAGCCTTTTGGGAAAGGCTCAGTAAACAAGCATTAAGGATGAGAGTCATCTAATCTAAATTTGACATGTACTCAATGCAGAAAACAGAAAACCTTAAGATGCAGCACAACTCATGCTAAGGTCAGTGTCCAAAACTGGTCAGGTGGTTTATGTCTTATAAATTTCCTTTTCTCTCCATTGACGGTAAGGTGATCTAGACAAACAGCTCAAATATACATGTTTAAAATCAAACAACACGAATCTCCCCCAAACAATACGTGAGACAGAGAGATCTCTTTCTGACAAAGAGTGTTAGTATGTAAGGAGTACAGGGAAAACATCAGAAAGTAATTTTCCTTTAATCTTCACATTATTTGGAGTAGGGAGACCAGGAGCAAGGATAATCTATAGTCCTTGGCCAATTTCACATTAAAATAAATATAATTTCAAACAGCAGGGAATTCTATC
The DNA here is from genome assembly GCA_009867235.2 of Psittacus erithacus. Lineage (NCBI taxonomy): Eukaryota > Metazoa > Chordata > Aves > Psittaciformes > Psittacidae > Psittacus > Psittacus erithacus. The sequence goes on along the minus strand of WYDI02005392.1, from coordinate 68,537 downwards.
TGAATCATTTCCATTGCAGCCTTAGGACACAGTGCTTCTTGCTTGTGTTAAAGCCTTACAGTTGCCCTGGGTACACACGCACATATGCCCCTTTTCTTATTTCTGAACTCAGAGAAGTACAGCATGGCTCAACTACCTGCAGTGCTGTCAGGTTTTCAACACTTGCTGAGAAGAGCATCTGGCCAGGATCCATCTCCCTCACTCCCGTACTCATCTTGCAGAACTGCTAGGAAGTAATTTATCAGGTGGCAGTCATCCACATCTTAATAGACCAGAATTACCCTATCCTTATTTTATGTGTGTGTGACTAGTCACCTGAGGGGAAAAACTTAGCCTTAGACACAATTTATCTTTCTTGAAGCTGCTGGGAGGGGAAAACAATGTGGAGACCTGCCTTGTCTAAGAGGAGGAAAGGCGGCAGTGCTGAAGGTTAAATCTTTCCTCTCTTAAGACACCTCTGACATGACAGAGACAGGAGAATTTGGCAGAGTGGTAGAGATGTACAAGACTGGGGTGAGCAGTGTAAAGCATACAGGTGATAACCCCTTTTATGGGTTCAGATTTGCTCTGCTTTTCTTTCTGGTTTCTTTGGTGGCTAAAGCACCCTGAAAAACTGGCAGTAACTCCAGGATCCCTCCTAAAAACTCTATTATTCCAAAGTTATAATAACTAGCCATTGAAACTAACCGTACTGTAACGAAGAATTAACAGATTACTGGGCAGCCATTTCACATGGCATGCTTCGGCAAAACATATCAAAACAAACTTGTCTTTCTCCTACTACTATGCACAGCCCTACCTATAGAGCTTAAAACACCCTCCTCCCCAAAAAACACCCACACCAAAAACCTTGATTCATGTATCAGTCTTTGTAAATAAAAATGCTTCTATAAGCTTTTATCAGCTTTGCTGATGTGGCTCAGGGTTCGGGCAGAGATAAATTCAGTAATTGCTACCACCAGATTCAGCCTTGTGAATAAAAAGCATTCATGAAGAAAAACGGCTAAATGCACATGAATCATGGATGAATCAGCGCTCATGGCTGATCTTCAGAATCTAGAGAGGAACACGCCTCACAGCAAATCGAAATCATCCCATTGAGAGAAGACTCATAACAGTCAGTCATCCAGGCCAAACACACCAGAGGATTTCTTCCCCTACAGCTGAAACACCAGTAAGTGAAATTCCGTCTTCACTGCATTCTGAAGCCACTTCTATGAATCCAGAAAGGTTAAGAAGTTCTATGTTACCTCAGCAGAGAAGAATTTGGGAAGGAATATTTGATATGGTCCTAAGCAAAGTACATTAATATATCAATTTGACTTAAGGACCCTTTATCTAAAGCAGATAGGCAAAAAGATTAGAAAACTTTACGAAAAAGTAGAAATGAGGCACCTGAATGGTACATTATATATAATAATCCTTCAAAGCTGCTTATTTAAGAACTAGAAAGAAAACCTTGGCTTTCTCTGTCTGGAACCATATTGTGGCTTCCCAGATCTGAATGTGTGAAGCTTATACCCTTAAACCAAAGACTGCTTCAGGTTTTTGCACCCTTAGCCAGAATCCTTTCTGATGAAAGTCTGGCTGCAACCTATTGAAATAGCAGTTATCACTTTCTTCGATACCTTTCTTCAATACCTTGTCCACACTAGACAATGTTTTGAGCTCTCAGGAAAGCCTCACAGTCTTTATGTGCAAATCCTGACCATTTTAATTTTGTAGCAAGAAAGACCTCACCTTGTTTATGAGCAACCAAACTATATATGTTACTGATGATGACATCTCACCAACACTGCATACAGTGGCATTAAATGATTCCCAGCTCTACTGGAAAAGAGCAAGATACATGTTTTTCTTTCATTTTTTAACGTTGCATAATATTGGTGGCTCACAAGCATCTTCTGATTAAAGAATGTGCCAACATCTTAATGTTCCTCAGGTTTTTCAGCTGATGTGCAGAGTTACCGTTTTTAATCTTAAACTCTACAGTATCCCATTCACTTCTTAAGGCCATCTAGCTTCTTGAACTGGGAACAGGAATATCCCTTTCCTACCACTGCTGTGACAAAATCTCCCAGCTTTTTTGCACATTTCACAAGCACACTCTCACTTCTTCAATGAGGCACAGCCAGGAAAATTTGAACAGAGAATATTTTTTTTCCACAATTACCCTCAAAGCAAACCAGAACTCCACTCTGGGCTAATGCTCCCCTATCAGTGCTAACCATCATCCCTGTCTTTAGCTATATGCTCTCATACAGCACAATGTAACTTTTTTTTTTTTTTTTTCAGAAATTTAAAAATATAAGAAAAAATTGCAATACAGAGCACGTTATCATTAAAGTTAGACAAATAACTTTACAATTGTCCAAGCATTCAGCTTCTCAAATAAAGGGACATAATATCTTAGTTTTGCAACACCACCTGACCTTGATAAACAGGCTCCCTTACACCCTGTCGTTCCTATTCATGTATGTCCAGTCCAAGCAAAAAACAGTACACACCAATGGTTTTGGTCTATGCACCCAGGTGGCAGCAGCAGGCTGGCTGCAGGGTGGAATCTGTGCCAAACACAGGACACGATGGTTCTGGACACTGGACACAGTAGTTCTGGATGGTTCCAACAGTCCCAGGGCACAGCACAGCTGGGTCTGTCAGTGGAGCTGATGGTGCCCCTCTGAGAACTACTAAAGAAAGGGCTGAATGCTCTAGTTCCTCTCATTACAGACTTCCACTCTATTCTTTCCAAAAGTTCCCTTTATCCAGGCACAGTGATGTTCCCATTTGTAGAAGCCACTCCTATTTCCCAGCAAGATTAAAACATGCTAATGCTACTGGCTGTCTTCAACTGCAGAAGCCAAAAGCTTTTTGCACAATAAATACATCTCATCTTAAGAAAAAGTATGCAACTGGAATATACAAACATGGACAGTTATGACTAAAGGCCACACACATTTCTGAAATCTCACAAAATTCAGAAGCATAGAAGTAGCAAAGATCTCATTTTTCTTTTCAAACCAAGGTAAATCTCCATGCATATAAATAAATATCTTTTAGATTAAGTATTTTATTTTTTAACACAGTTCAGCATACGACAACACAGGACACCTGTAAGAGCCGCACTAATCTGCACTTCTCTCAAGGTTGTGCTTTATCCTCATGATCACCTTCCTGTTTACTTCAACCTTTTTAAAGCTTAAGTTTTCAAACACAGAGAGAAGTGTATACTCACTGTAGTACTGGCAAATCTGAAGTAATCATTTTTGCAGCACTCTTGAAAGTAAGAGCTACATAGAACTTCTTCTCAAAGTTATTGTGAGACAACTACTTGGAAACCTCTTTCATGAAAAGAATGTCAAAGTCCAGTCTGTAAAAAAGTGGAAAAAAAAATTGTTAGATGTGTTCCAAAATAATCATACATAGAGTAAAAAGCACTGTAAACAAAAAAGGTCAATTTTGAAGTAGCATCACTATTAAACCATGTGAAATTCAGAACGAATGTCACCAGAACAGCTTAATCCTATTCTTGCTTTCAGTTTTTACAATTCTGTTTAGGCAACTTTACTTTTTTAGTGTTTAAATTGCAAGAAGTATTTTGCATTACCTCCCATGTTCATTTATGGTAACTCTAATGTAAAACACAAGCAGAAAGCTGAGAAAATTTAAATAAACGAGACAAATATATAAGCTTAAACAGTCGGAGAATGTGATGATCTAGATCTATGGAATTTATTTTCAGTCATACAATAGACTAAACTTGCAAGACCAAAGCTTGGTTTCATGAGAAACAGCCTTTCCTAGTTTTGAATCAAGACAGAAGGTCTGCATCTAAAATCATAGAGGCTTTGATAAAACAGGTAAAAGATAATATTCCTGATAACATTCCCTTTAATGGAACTACACCTATTCAATCACTCACTGGCTCACAGTTTTACATGACTGCATTTCAGTCACAGAGGAGTGAGAAGCTGTGCAAATGTCTAACTGCAGTAGAAAGCACTCTAACCTGAAAGCAAAGCTGTAAGTTAAAATAATAATTTAGACTGCAACTGTGGTAACACTACACCCACTAGGAACATCTCGCCATTCAAAAGACTAATCAGGAGTTGACTAATGACAGCAGACATGACTTGACCATTAAATAATGGCACAACGTGACAGATGCAATAATCTTTGATGCGATAAAAACCAGAGGTGCCATCACTTTCTTTCAGAAAATGCGATCTCTGGAGAAACTAAAATGATTTGCTTCCTTCTACTCTTTTACAGATCCTGGGGTAATACACACAGCTATATGAAGGGAGCACTGCAGCTGAGCAATGGCAGCAAATACCAAGGACTTTACTGCCTACTTTTAAAACACAGGATTATTTTACATCTCTTAAATACTTGATTTCCCTCAATGGGCAGCGTTTTTTTTAATGTACTTTAGTAGCTTTGCACAAGACACCCAGAAAATCAAGCCAAGAAGAGGTAACATGACCTGCAAACACAGTCCCTAAATAAAACTACACCAGTCTAAGCAAAACAGTACAACATGTGAAGTACTATTTTTCCACCCTACTATCTGCACATCAGTATTTACTTACCAAAACTATAACCATACAGCATGAACAGACTTTTTTGCCTCTGGTTATAACAGTTCCATTTAGACTCACAGATGCAAACAACTAGTTCTCCCAGTAGTTATTTTGTGCTACCAACAGTTTTACTTACAGTGTGTATAAAAAAAAATACTCAACGAATTTAGAGTTTTCACTTCATACTGCCATCTCACTGGCCATTTTTTCTACTGTATCATTAGCAAGCCACTTGGTAGAAAAACCACATTTTAACAAAAGAGAAATTTGTTTAGAATTAAAGGTACCACTCCAGCATTAATGGTTTAAAGAGGGTAATTTTCCACAGCTGGTACACCAGGTTGGTGTAAAAGTTCTCCTGTTTCACTATGAGACACAAGGTAGACTGAGTTCTTCATGAACAAAACAGTCATGTGACAGGCTATTTGACCTATATTTCCATAACTGATTTCCATAATGGTATTTCTTCATTAGATACACTGGTGATAACTGTATTTTGAAGGACACAATTACTCTTAATGTAGGAATGACATGCCCATTTGACAACATAAAGCACCCATTTCAGACACTTGGAAGACTTCATTATAAACAAACATAGCATCAGACTGAATTAAGTTTGAGATGATTTCCTGTACCAAGCAAAAAAGGGCACATTCAGATCTCTGGAGATATTCACCACAAATAGAACAATGGGCACTCTGGTGGTCACAGAACACTAACATAACGTTTAGGTAAAACGTAAGAATAGTATTTAATGAAAAGCTGAACTAGAAGAAGAAAACTTCTGATTAAGCCTCTGCAAGTATTTTTTCCTCCTGCCATGACAACCAGATGTATACATTTTTGTAATATTTCCTTTGTTCAAAGCAGAAGAAAAAAAAGAGTTTTTCTTGTACGTGCGCACACACTCATTCACACACCCTCTTGCATACGCAAACTAGACCTCAAAGGAAACCTATCCACTTTGGATCTTTGGATGATCTAATTCTAGTAGGATATGGGGCATTAATCTTACTTTTCAGAACAGCTTTTGAAATACGATCAAGAAAACCTGAACCTGGTAGTGTTCAAGGCCAGGCTGGACGGGGCTTGGAGCAGCCTGATCTAGTGGAAGGCATCTCTGCCTACGGCAGGGGGTTGAAACTGGATGAGCTTTCAGGTCCCTTCCAAACCGAACCATTCTATGATCCTGTGGTTCTATGAGTCATGTGAGGTATCTTCCATAGATGTTTAATACATCCTACACAACTGGGATGAGAAATATCTTATTTTTTTTAATTTTCTTTTTTTTACCTAGTTATCATCCTTCACACTTGTTGCACTGTGCATGCTCAGATATAGCAACAAGCGGCATAGAACTGCTCTAGGAAAGTACCTGTTCAGAGAGGACTTACTTGAAAAGCAAAGTTCTGGCCTAAAGAAAGTATGGAGCGAAGGGTATGAAGAGCCAGAAGGAAAACACAGGAGCTGTTTCACTTGGAAGTGACTGAAGATCCAAGGAATCTGGACCCACAGCTTTGACATGGAGGCAACACCATGACAGCAACCTGACACAGGGAACTCCAAGGTCCTGAGGTATTTTCTCATGGTTCTGATGCTAAACAGGAAACTGCAAAACAAGTGCTGGAAAAAAACCATTTGTATGTGGTTAGGTCCAGGCTGGACCATCTAGAAGATGACAAAGTTGCTCTTCTACTGTCTTGTGTTAATAAAGGTACTTAACAAGGGTTAAGCTGAAGAGCGCTAAAATACAAGAACTGTCAATGCTGACGAGCCAGAAAATGAACAGCTCAGAGCCAAAGGCACAAAAAGAAACATCACAATCCTGCACATAATTCCTGGTTTGGAAATAAAATAAGGCACTATAGTGACTAATGGAAATCTGTATGTGCTTGGAACAGTGTTCTCAATTCAGTCGTGCAATTAAATTAGATTTGACAACTGTGGAAAAATCATTGGTCCTTATGGAATACACAAATGTGAACCTTCACATTTTTTTCCAGTTTTAATAAAAGAAATACCTGTTTCTTAAAGAGAACATTCTTATAACAGGAAAACCAAACTCTCCTCCTTTCTGTCTTGTTCAGCCTGAGATAAAGCCATTGATAAAAAATCTTGAAAGCTTGAGACAGATTCCTACTTTACCACCTTTATCCTGAGTAAGAGAAAAGTAGGGGGAGGAACACTTCTTTCTTCTGCATTTTGGCCTATTTAAACCTTAATAAACACAATATATTTGAACAAGTCCTTCAACTTCCAGTCAACTGCTTCTATTTTAGGAGTTTAAAACCAGAAATCTGATGTTTCCATCCAATCCCAATTTTAATGACCTTAGCATGACTGCAGCTTTTTAAGCCTGCACATCTGTATTTCAAGATGACATACATTTACACTAGCATGGTTAAAAATGACCAAAAGAAGAATATAAAGCAGGTAACGGAAGACACCATTCAGTTGACACATACAGTGGGAAAACAAGTAAATATTTCTCTTTTTTTGCTCTTCTTTCTTTAACCTGCATAGCAATCAGGGCACAAATAATGACCACTACATAAAACTGCTTCTTTGAAAAAAAGGCTTTCCTAGCAAGTTGTCAGTTTTATGACAGTTTTTCTTCAGTAAGTATCTCATAATGAGCTTAGCTTCAAGAAAGGCTCTACAATTTTATAACCATGAATCCAATTACACATTCCATCAATATTTTCTCTATTTCTACTAACATGAAAAGCTCCCTATATTTTTTGTAACCTTTAGATTGTTTATTTGCCTCTCTGGTGCTGAAGTAATCTACCCATTTGAGCCAAACAACAAACAAATGAAAAGACTGACATAAACCCTAAAACCTCACAGAGTTGGTGCAAGCAACCACCTGGTAGCAACAAGCAAATCAAGTTCAACTAACCTTATTATAAATTATGCACCTTGTAAACCTACACTTTAAAAAGCTCAAACCAAAACTTAAAATGAAACAAAACCAAGCAAAAACCCCTACTAAATTTAGCAGTAAGAATTACATCATTACTAACTCCATTGCCTAGAAGATATGGAAAGTAAGAGATAACTGGTATTTGACTGACTTCCAGTTCAAGATCCTTTCCTTGTTGACCAAGTAACCTTGTTCCATTTAAGTGCAAAATCTATTCAAACAACGTCTCACACTAACGGAGCCACAACTTCTGCTATGTAACTGGTAATGCCTGTGTGCCAAAACTTCATTTTCCATTTAAAATTACTTGGCTTTCTCCCTTGCTGCTCCCTGCTATGTCTTTTCTTGCAATTTGAAAAATGATAAAGCAGTATATTTCTCCGTCCCATCATGGCTCAAAGGAAATTTGAGAACTACAAACATTGTGCTGTGTGTATATAGATATATATATCTAAATTGCACATTATCACATTTTAGTATTTAAAACATGATTGAAAGTCTAAGTGATAGAAAAATTAACATTAAGCACTAGCGAGTTCCTTCAAGATTTATGTATATTGAAGGTTCTGCTGTTATGTGATATATGTTTTTAATCCAGTCTAACCACGACAGAAGGAGGTAATATTAGGAACAACCAGGTTAGCATAGCATGGCGATGCTGTATTTCCTACATCCTTCAAATCATACTGGACATATTATTATTATTGCGCATCCCTCTCCCAGATGTCTATCTGCTGTTGCTGTTATCCATTTAATACCCAGTAGGACCTGCAGCTCCCAACCTGCAAAGGCACATCAAAAAAACTTGGGAGAGTTGATCAATACACCAGACGTTTGTGTTGCTGTTCAGGCGGATCTGGATAAGCTGGAGCAATGGACAAAAGGGAATCACAGCAAGTTCAATAAAGGGAACATTCCTGCACCTGGGGAGGAACAAACCATGCACAGGTTTGGGACCAACCACCTGGAAAGCAGTGAAAAGCTAAGAGACCTAACAGACAACAACTTGAACAGGAGCCACCAATGCATCATTGTTACAAAGACTACAGCATATCCTGGGCTGCTTTAGGCAGAGCCCTGCAAGCACATTGAAGGAGGTGATCCTTCCCCTCGTCTTAGAGCTGATGAGACATACTTGGAGTGCTGTGTCCAGCAATGGGCTCCCAGTACCAGAGAGACGTGGGCATGTGTTGTTTTGGAGTAAAGAGAGAATTCTGAACAGCACGGAATATGTTTTGGCTAGGGGACTTTCAGAAGGATGGAGTTACCAGAACTGGACACTTGGTGTTTCCTCAGAAAGTGTCAATACGAAATTAACACATGAACAAAAAAAAGGGCAGTGAGCTCATGGAGATAATGCATGTAATACAAGAAAAATGTAAGGAAAAAGAACAACAAAGCAAGACTGCATAAAAATTTAAAGCATTTAGTAGATGCCCATTATCATTGATTAAAGCTTCTTTTCCCCCCCTCTTTAAAGGTATTTCCAGGCACGTTACACATGCATGTGGGAACAAGAATTATGTTGTGACACCCCTAGCTCTTCATTTAACCTTCCTTTCAACTTCAGTTGTCTCCTCAGATGCACTCTACTGTTGCACCAACATGCAGAACTGACTCTACAAGCAAAACAGCTGTTGCTGCTTCCTCTGACCAAATACATTTAGCCTAGAAAGGCCCTGACCAGTCAGCCAGAAAAATAATCTGGTCTCACCTTCTAGTGTGCAGTGTAATTCTGTGCTCTTCACAATTATGAATGCAAGACCTCACACTGAAAGGTTACACATACCACTTCCTGCAGAGCTGGGAATAAAATGTTTAAATAGCAAAAAACTCCAAGTCATACTACCTCATTTCTATTCTTAGTTTTCTGTCTCTAAAAATGTGTTTAGTGCCAAAACCAATCAGGTTTTTTGTATCTTCTGCTACTATTTCCAAAAGGTAGCAGCTAATTCCCGCACTGTGCATGTCTGTGCTGAGCCAATGACACTGAGATTACACAAGAAAGCCGATACAATCTTTTAACCATGGTTATAATAGCATAGTTGATTCAAATGTCACACATCACTAAGACAATTTTGTTTGATCATCTTCAGTGTTTACATCAATCATTTTTAACTGTATTATCATATTGCTTTATTATAATGCCTACCCAGGCTAATAACTAAAGACACTAATCGAATGCTTTGTGCAAAGATTACCTGTAGGTGTGGCTTGCTCAAGAACAGAAATTTTATGCTTTTCCATATGCAATTATTTTAATAAATAAAAAAAAAAAAAAAAACAAAACGGATGGACTGAACACATGAAAATAAGCTTGCTTTCCCTTTGTTATTCTTACAGGCTCTTCAGACATAACTGTTCCTTGCTCTGTGGACACCCAGTGAGACACTTGACCTGATTTTCTGCAGCACTAAGCATTGACAACTGTGACTGAGATCACTGGGGGCCATGGGCACGCCATCACTCATAAGGCAAGTAATTATGGACTTACTGCACAAGACTAAAAGTTAAGGCACTGAGTTCTAATGCTAGTCCACAATCCGGATAATGAAGGTCTAAATTAACAATTTGCTCCTTGCCATCTGCCACTGGAATAACATCAGTAATCTACTGGTCTTCTACCTCAGCTGCTTTAAACATAAAATCCACATAATTAAAAGGGCTCTAAAAAACTAGGTTCTACTATCCTCAAATTGTGAGCATGAAGAGATGGATCCTTGAAAGTCTTTTGCTTCTCTGCACTTGTATTTCCTAGACTCAAAAGGAGTCTTGAGAAGATAAAGTCACTCATCTTTTTAAGACAATGCAAGACCATTGAGAGTCACAAAAAAGCCTAGGGGACAAATTTAATGTCAAGAGAGATTTTGCCCGTCACAGAAATTGTGGAGTTAGCCTCCAAAGGCTGGGCAATAAATGAAAACTGCAAAACACTGAATACTCACAGAATCACAGGGTTTGGGTTAGAAGGGATCTTAAAGATTACCTGGTTCCAACCCCCTGCCATGGCCTCCTCTGGATTCACTCCAACAGCTCCATGTCCCTCTTGTGTTGTTGCCCTGAGAGCTGGAAGCAGGACTGCATGGGGGGGGTCTCACAAAAGCTGAGCAGAGGTAGCATAAGTATTCACCATACTTAGCATAACGTTTTAAAAGAGTTATCAAGACAATGAAATGCTTCCCTAAAAAAGAACCATCCTGTTCAGCTATCTTCCTAGTTCAGTTCAGCCCACTAAAATGGCATTAAACTTTCAAGGTTCTGCATAGTTAATTTTAGCAGGCCAAGCAAGGGTTCCAGAAGGCTCAGAAAGACCTGTGCGCAGGAAAGCAACAGGAGAGTACAGCTGGACACAAACAAGACTGAAGGGAGACAACTTGTTTTTCAATACAGAACAACTGCTGCAAAGGCAGGAGGAGGAGAATTAAACTCTGTGAGAGCAGGAAAAGTAATGGGTTTAAACTGCAGGAAGGAAAACTCAGGTAAGGCATGGAGATAAAGTTGACAAGGACTAGTGAAGCACCCCAAGAGTTTGCTCAAACAAATGCAAATTATCCACCACTGAAGATTTTTTTTTCTTTTCCCAAATAGATGGGTCACACTTGTCAGATGTAACAACAAGCAGAAGTCTGTGGTAAAAGCTTACTCCTAGGAGCTGGAAATAGCTGGAAAAAAAAGACAACGCTTTGGTAGTTCAGCCTGCTTTAGGTCTGAAAACATGGTGTAACTTTGCCTGCTGGAGGGGAAAGGGTGAGAACTAGATGAACTCTTGACATCCCTGCTTATCCCCTCATTTCTCCTAATGTTTCTATGACTTTACCCGCAATCAAATCCATGTGTGACAATAATTAAAATTAAACCCAATGATGAAATTCACACTCCAGCACTTCAGCAAGCAACGGTTGTTCCTGCAAAATAATCCACATGTAGAAGAAGGAAGGAATCCCTGGTGTAGTCAAACACATTTAGATGGTCACACAGGCTTGGGATTTTCATCTCTGTACAGCACAAAGCACAACAGGCCAAGAGCTTTCACAGTCTGCAGGCACGCTAGAAGCAGCGTTAATAGATTTTTATGCTACCTCAGAAAAGTGTTTACTCATCTGTAATTTTTCTTGGCAGTGGACATCTGGTGTTCTATTATTCATTGCGTCTGGAAAATTGCCAACAATAAAACCAAGTTTCACAAAAAGAAGCAAAGCCTGACATGCAGAATGTTGGAATAAAGGGAAAAAACTCTCAGAATGATTCACGGGGCTGTTCTCTGGGCATTTGTTTCTTTGTTTCATCTTCCTTTTTTTTCCTCATATGGAACATTGATGATAAAAGCCAATAGGAACTGCAAAACATTTTGTGCAGGTTATCGAAGAAAACATGCATTTTGAAGTTACACAGAAATTCAAAACACTCTGGGAAGTGACTAATTCTGATACTCACATGCACTTTAGGGGGATGTACATAAAGGCTTGAGGAAAGTAAGGCCACTAAAAGAACAACATCTTTAAGTTCAAGCAGCTGCTAACAGAAAGTCTATTTAATTGCTAATACAGAGACTGTTGCATGTATCAAGTAGATGCAACTGTAGGACCATTCTAAAGTGTAACACTCAACCAATTTCCTGATAGGCACCTTTATTACCCTACCCTCAAAATAACATGAAGGCATAATGGTTCTTCAAAAGAAGGTTGCATTGAAGGACCACGTTAAAGCATTGCTGCCACTGAAAACTGCTCATTCAGAAACCCACGTGTCTTGGACTCCAAGCTTTCGGAAGCAGCTGCACCTATTTCCTAGTTGTTAGACCTGTCAAGATCCTTGTCCTTACAAAGATACCACAAAGATGCCATGATCCAAATCCCTCAAACAGCAAAGACTTCTGGACATCATCCAGGTGTGACGGAGGTATTGGAAGTCTCCACTCAATATTTCTACTTACTCCAGAGATAACCCTTACAAAGTTTTAGACCAAAAGAGTCTTTCAATGCTATCAGTCCATGAACTGAAAGACCTTTAAGAACCAGTTTTATCCAGTCCAGGGACTTCAGCAATGCTCATGAGGAAAAACCTATGGAGTCCCATACTACTGCCTCTCTATTAAGAGGTTGGAGATTCAGTTAAACCCTCAGTCTGATAAACCTAATCGGCATCTGTTTTACCAAGGTTCCTTTTTCACTCAAACACAATCTTTGTGTGTGCAATGGCTATGTGGGGTTCTTTTAAAAATTATTGAATCCCTCATGTTTTGAGCTCCTTAGAAGAGAGGCTGCATTTAATAAAAGGATTAGCAAATACCCAGTACGCATTACTCTAAGTAGCATAATGCTGTCTTTCTGCAGTAAGGCCATCTAAATACCCTTGCTTTTAGTAACCATTTTTAACTTGTACTATCGTTAAGCAGACAGGGATTCCACTGATGCTTTTCACTTAAGCAGGAATAAACTCCAACAAAAATCACAAGAAAGCTGTTTTCCTTTCCCTGGTAGCCCAAATAACTCTGTAAATCATAAAAACTAAAAATAAATAAACAAAAACACACATGTGCCTCAGTGTAAAAGAACATATTGTCTGACTCTTGATTCTTGACACTCTGGGGGAGTATTGACAGAACACAGTAGTAGTGTACCACAGTGAGGGAGTAATTTACATATTCTTCCTCTATCCATTAACCAAAGTACCTAAATTACAAATTCCTGGTAAGCTCCTAAAAAGTATTTGTGCAAACTGAACAAGAGCCATAAAAAGGCAGCAGGGGTAAATCAAAAAAGATTAAGTGAGTCAATAAAGTCATCAGATAGAAATAAATATCTCTGTATCTCTCAATTACAGAATCAAACCCTATCTCCCAACCCCAGCAACTTCCTAGGAAAATCCAACCCCATAACACCTACATCTTGCACCACTACAATCCTGCAATCCCTCTCCTGAAACCACCTACAGCTACAGTCTTTCAGGGAAAATCATCTAACTCTTAAATCCCACCATGTCCTAGATACCAAAGAAGGAACTGTAAATAATCCCAAACCCTGACAAACAGCAACACAAGCTGGCAACTCTGACTTGATTCCTTTCATCTTAAAACTTGTTTCAAGTTCTCTTCCCAGAAACTAGGTAACCCTATTCTCTTACTCTAGGAACTTTCCTATATGCTCCTCAAGACTGAGAAGCCTGGCAGGTCTGTAATCCAAATACAGTAGAACAAAACCCATCACAAAGCTTTAAAGAATTTCTCTTTAGTGCTCAATAAACCTGTTACCTTCAAGACAAATTAAACTATCTATAAACTATATAATTTAAATCATCCCTCCATTAAAGCCATAAATGCAACCACAAATGCATTACGTCAATCGCAAATACGTTATTTGGCAATACCTTTTTCTTTCTTTTTAAGACCTTACTAGAACAGTTAACCCCAGAATCTACATGCTCCTAAATACTGTCATTTCATTCTGACACTGTCCCAATTCTGAATAATGGCAGTGGAACAGACCCATAAATATGCTGAAATCTTGAGCTTACTTAAGGGAGGAGATTCTAAAGGTATAACCAAGCCTATTCATTTACTAAAAACATACAGATGACATCTATTTTCTTAGTCTGAAAACTCAGTCTTTCAAAGTTATCCAGCATGTGATAGATACCAAGCAAACTCTTTTCTACCAAACTGTTCCCAGAGCTTACACTGATATCCATCTCTTGTTCATCAGACCAACAGCACCTACTGTCAGAAAGGCAGCGGCAACAGGATAGTCAAACAAGCCATAATGTCTAAGCAGCACATCAAGAATCACAAAGCTTCACCAATATTTTGAACAAGCTGAACAAGCACAGCTGAAATGTACTCCAACAGCCACTACTGTATTGCAAATGACAGATTACGACTATGTATCAGCTATACAGTCAAAACCTCTGCTAAAAAAAGTATACCTTAAAATACCTTCCTCTCATCCTCCAATCTCAAAACAACACAACCACCACGATAAACTTGTGAGAAGTTTATTTTTCCAGTGGACACATGTAACCATGTTGGAGCTAAAAAAGCCCCTTGTGAACATGTGCCCCGATAACTGAAAAGTTATCACCAAGTGGATACCCACACTGTAAATTGCAAATACTGGTGCTTTTTAGAAGGCAGAGGGACATTTTACGAGGACATACTCAAGACCAGACTGGATGGGGATTGGAGCAGCCCGGTCTAGCGGAAGGTGTCCCTGCCCATGGCAGGGGGGTTGGAACTGGATGGGCTTTAAGTTCCCTTCCAACCCAAACATTCTATGCTTTAAAAAAAAAAAAACACAAAAACCAACAAACCTGTATTTTGCATTGCTCACAGAAATATAGAACACTTTTTTTACTTCTGAACAGTCACTGAGACGAGCAAATGATAAAAAACAGAAAAAGGGTGACTGCGTCCAAGCAGGCATCATTCATTTTAGTGCTCATGTCCTGCATGCTTTAAAGCCTAGTCAAAAGTGTTTTCTCCCAGTAACACTGACAGCAATCCTTCCTCCTGGATAAGGAAGAATTTTTGACCTGGGAGATATTTACCAAAACAGTTCACTGCAGTAATGTAGCTGTTGGGATTAATGAAATAGCTTAGATAATGCTTACCCAAAATGGACCACTTCAAAAAAGAGACAGAAGAAAGAAGAGATCATGTCTCACTTGGAAAGGTTGCCATCAGATGAAAGGTGCTCCATGATGTTGTAATGAAACCATCATGAGTTCCAGCATGAACTGGCAGAGTGCTTTATTCTTCTAAAGATACCCGATCAGGGTGGAAACCATTCAGTACCAGAAAGTAGAATATGGACTTTCCCAGCAGCCCAAACAGTAACTCTTTTGGCTTCCCTGGGGAAAAGAAACACAACTAAACCTCCTCCCTGCCCCAATCTCTACAGATAGCTAACCTCAACTGTGAACCAAGAAAGGAAATTGAGGATTAACTCCCACCAGACTAGAAATACAGAGCAGCTGCAGTGAGATGCCTCGAAGAAAAGAGACTGACAGATGACCTCAGGAATCCACCTACAGAAGCCATGCTGTACAAACCAACATCTCCAAGGGACACAATAAGAGGAATCCCGAGGCTATCCTGACACAACCAAAGCTTGTTCAAAAAGGTGGTGGGGGTTTAGGGATACCTGGCTGGTTTCCAAGTCTGTGGAAAGTCACATTTCTGTTCAGGGGAAGAGAAGAGTGGCAAAATTAAGGTCAGTGTTCAGAGCATGTATCATGCTATCTCCAACAACTGGAACAGAAAAAGACTTGCTATTCACAGAATTCTCTGCTTAGTTACAATGATGGTCTCTAACAGACCTGCTAATACCAACCTTCTGCTTAGGTATACAACACCCTTACAAATCTCTTCCTGGTAAATGACAGACTGAAAAAAAACCCAAAAGAAAAATTAACAGATGAGAGAAGAAAACACCCCTCTTGCCTAGAAGAGAAGAGAAAAGAATCTCCTTACCTCTTAACATCAAATACAAGACACTGAAAAGAGGAAAAACACAGTTCTCAAAGCACTGCTGGTAAAACTGAGTGAAACTTAACACAAGTTCTGGAAGACAGAAACTGCCATCACCAGAAGCTGAGGCTGTCCTGTGAGAGGGGAAATTCACAAGAGGTTATTCTCCCCTGTAACACTTCTTGGCTTTTGTTTTTGCATAGAAGGGCCAGACCATACAGTTCTAATAATGGCAGAATTTGCAGACACTTTCTTCTGCACTTTGAAAAGGTAGGAAGAGGATTTTCACATCTTTTCCACAGTTACATAAAATGAAACTACATACAGTAATGGATATTTGAAATTGTCAGCCTGTAAGAGCAAGAGTGGGAATATTTTGAAGCATTTCCTTAAACAGATTCTCAACTCCCATGAGATACAAACAAGTTCTAACTGAAAACTGTAACGCCAGGAGCTAAATAAGGGAACATTTCCTTACTGGGAACATAAGGAAGACACAGGATTTCATTTCTCTTGTACCTGCTTCTAATTCCATGTCCCTACAAATTATTAAAATAAATTTAAACATTAATCTTTAAGCATTATCTTCACCCTTGAGGCAAAGTTAGAGAAAGCTTTCCCAGACTACACAGTATATAGGAGTACACTTAGTAAAGCATTCAACAATCATTTAAATACTAAACAAAAACACCAAGGAAGTTGGGTTTTTTCTTTCCCCAGGGTTTAAATTAACACAGAAAACATGACTACATATCTTGGGCGAGGTGGGGCTGGGAGGGGTGGGGAACCCCAAAACAACAATATGGAACAGATATTTTCTTTTTCAGTAGAGTCACGGGATGACATTTCATACAATAGCTGAAGCAATCTCATGGGTTGCTGCTGTCAAAAACGCAGTTCCCACTCTTTGCTCCTACTCCTGGCCACATGTTACTGCTTCTTCCATTACAGCAGCTTTGATACTGGCCTGGCCATCAGCAAAGCAGTGAATGGGGAGACAGGAGACATTGAAAAAGAGAAAGCAGCAAGCAGCTCACGCACTACTGCCCTCCCTCCACTCCTTATCATGATCTCTCACTGCTCCCATCCAGACAGCAGAACAATTCTCCGTACTGATTCAACTGCAAATGCAGCACAGCTTGCCATTTCTTTTGGAGAACAAGAGAGTCAACAGAAAATAAAGTTCCCATTATTACACTTAAAAAAACCCGGACCAAACAACCACAAAACCCAACAACACTGTAATCTGAGAAAAATCTAGTGGATTACAGTGTAATAAGACACTTGCTACACTTGACATTATTTTCATTAATCACAAACCAGAATGTGTCACCTTAAATCATTAATTTTTCTAGTATCTTAAGGCAGTGTTAATCCAAGACTGAAAAGTAATGGCATGGCTATAGGTTGAGCACTCTAAAAGAGATATATGAATGCTCACTAATCAGAGCAATTAAAAATAAAGTAAACCTAAATAATAATAATTAAAAAAACCCCACCAAAAAAACCCACAAACCCCCACAAAACCAACCAACCAAACAAAATCCAAAGATAACTATTTCAGAGAAAAATAAGACTTTGGGAAAGAGTCCTCCGTACAGTACTTTTGGTGAAGCTTCAGAGCAAACTAAAACCAGAAGTCACTGGGAAAGTGCATCTTCAGCCTCTCCTAAAATGCCAGTCACCACCACCCAAGTACACTGACCTGAACTGCAGATGCTGTGGTTCCTCCCTCCTGTAGCTGTACTGCCAGGTGACTTTCTGCCCATTCACACAATTTAAGAAATCAGCTAGCAATTTTGAAATTGTTTTCAAGTTGCTTGTATCTGGATCAGCTCCCTGAATCGCTCTTCCCTTGCTCACACGAGCACAGGAGCACTAGGGAAGAGATGGAAGCAGGCAGGAGAGAATGGGACCACAAGACTTAAACTGGCCTAAATTGCTATGGAAATGCATTGGATCTTGCTGAAAGGTCTTAAAAACAAGGAAAAAGAGCATCCTCTCCAATTTTTCACTTCCAGCATATAATACAGATCTATTTTGACTTCAAAACCAGATCTTCACGCTCCATACACACTTCTGGATTAACTGAATATGCATTCCTTTCCTAACCAAACTCTAAAGATGTCAAAGAAAAAGCAGAATGAGATTAAGGCAATTTGTGGTTTGGGGTCTTTTTAATCTTTGCATAAATAAAAGAAAACATCTAATTATAGCAGATGATAGCCAGTTTCTTGCCAATACATGCAATATCCTAAGTAAGCATTTTCTCTACTAAATAGCCTTACCCTGTTTTTGAGGGGAGAGGACAAGGAGGGGGAAGGGCTACCTTCTTCCTCACTCTCACATTTCTCATTTTTCTATCAGTATTAGTCTGCATTAACCACCAAATCGTACACACTCACACAACACCGCCAGTGACCTACTAGAAAGTTGCTATAGCAACGACTGCTTTCAGAAATACACGTTGTGCATTTTAAGTGCCATCATAGTGTAACTCATCTGTCAATTAATAACCACAGCTCAGAGCAACATATCACATACATTCCCCAAAACAATTAAAAAATTAACATTGTGGCTTTATGGCTACAAAAGGAAGTACCTGGAAACCCACCGCAGCCTTAGACTCATTACCAATTAAAACCCAACCAAACATACATATTCAGCATCAAGATGTAACTCTACTTAAGTGCACATTAAGTAGGGAAAACTCTACTGCAACCTTCAACGGGAAATCATTCATGGATATCATTACATATCTAATTTAAGCTGGTCCAACCTACTCATAAAATCATCTACAGGAGCACAGTGAAAATTTAATTTAGGTTTCTGTTATTTATTATATAGAAATACCTGTGAAATCCCTGCGATAAGAAACACCACTACTGTGTTTTAAAATACACTGAGTGAACCAAAATGAGTATGCAGTTTCAACCTCACCAGGCTTCATGGCATTACCTAGTCAAATTTTTTTCTAATGCACAGTCAGACTAAGTAAATCATACTGTCTCCTTCTCTGGACCTACCTACCTAACAATTTTGGGTTAGTGTACTTGGTGATAACTATTATACAGAAAGCATAACCATGGCAAAGGAGCACCAATCTAAAACACCAACTGGTTATTCTCAGACAGAAAACTCAACTACTACAATTTAAAAAACTGTAGCTTGTTTAGTATTGCTTCCTCCCAACACCCTGCTTTATCCTAGCAGGTTCTTTTCATCAAAGTGCATGTACTAAATGCCAACTTTTTGCTTAACTTAACTACAACACATATTCTGTTCATGGACTGTCCTATCTGACCTTTGCAAAGCCAGTGCATCTCAATGTGGAGAATATTTTCTTTCTATAAAACATGAGGGAGAATCAGAGAGTTTTGCGAAGAGTCTGGATCATCAAGTGCAGCCTCTGTCAGTGACAACAGTCAGAAACACTGCAGTGGTTTCTCAGCTCCAAAGTGACCTTGAAAACTGTTGCATTTTCCTTTCTCACATCCTCTAAATCCAGTTCAAATAATTTTCTCAGACGACAAAGGAAAAAAAGAATGGTTTCCTATTATATTTTCTGCTTTGGAATAAACATCAAGCTCTCACAGCACCCCATCTTTGACAATACACTAGTACTGATGCAAGGTGAAATCCTTCTGGAAGACACTATGGACATCAGAATACAGACAAGATATACTGCCTGAACTTCTGCATAACTTCAGTAAGCAGCTCAGTACCTACATGAGCTCCACAGAGTACATCAGGCTAGTGACACGTATGCCACAATTTCTATAGGGACTTTCCACTCATCCTGGATTTAACTGGGAGGATCTTCTAAAAACTGAATCATAACCAATCCTTTCAGCTTGGATGAAAAGGAACAACTTTGACAGTTTGATCCTTACATGTATATATAAAATATGTATTATAAGACATCTGTGAGATAATGTATCTCTCCAAGATCACCAAAGGAGCAAGGCCACAGGGGTGCAAGAACATTTCTTTCTGAAAGCCACAAAGCAGTCAGTTCATGCGGGCAAAGCAGGCGAGGGCACAAGTAACCAGTATTTCATTTCTAGTCAGTTAATCTAACACTCTGAAGAACAATAAGAAAAACAGGGCCTTAAAAAGTCACTTTTCATATCAAGATGGGAGAAAATGTTTTGCTGGTGCCTGTGGACCAGCTGCAGCAGTCATGAGGCACAGGACTAATTAGACAATACTGTTTAAATATGACAATCAAGTTTTTCTTAACCTTTCCACTGAGATACCAGTAAATGCAACTCTCAAAGTTTTGTAACAAGACTTCTAAACTGTTCTTTTTTTTTAAATCCAGAATTTATCTGATCACAGTTTCATGAATCAAACCTTTAAATAACTGACAAAGAGGGACAATGTCTTAATTGTAGAAGTTACTGAAAAAGTGATGCCCATAAACATAAATTATGTTTATTTCTTTTTAAAACACCAGTATAAATACATCTACAACAATATAAACAGCACTCTAGGCAGAAAAAAGACCTGTAAAGACTAGTACCTTGACCGAGGACAAAAACCCAGAGCAGGGCACAAGAGAAGCGCATGTGTAAGCCATACACCTAGAACACTCTCAGAAGCCAGATCTTCCCGAGTACACGTATTTACATACATTAGATTTTGTGCCAATATTATCCTTGAAAATAATACTTTTCATTCCCTAATATTCACCTTGGCCAGGTTTTCTCTCTGATTCAAAAATGTACTTGTATGCTGCCCTGACAAACCCCTCTCAGAATAAACCAAGTCATCTTTTACTACCATCTACATTAAATACTACGGTTGCTCTCATTTCTTTTCCAACCCTACCCTTCCTTCTTTGGATCTCCTCCTTTGTTCAGTACAAAATCCCCACTCATCTTGACATCCACCCTGTGATCTCCAGATATCAGGTAAGTTCACAGAGTGACTCCTTAGTCTGAACACCACAACCATCTCCAGCTCTTGACCTGTGCAGCCAGACCGCACCATATCCAGAGATTTTAGGCTCCCCTTTCACACCTTCAGGAAGGCTAACTTCTCCCCACAGACACAATGTGAGAACCTTGATCACACAGATCTTGACTGATGCACTTTCCTTCACTTTCAATGACTGTGACTCAAGGATCACAGAAGAGTAACACCTCCATTCCAGGAACCAACTTCCCTCCCTTTCCCTTCTCTTCCATTGATCCAAATGACAGTTCCATCCTGTCTCATCGCCTCCCTTGTTCTTGAGTCTGTGCAACCAT
Organism: Psittacus erithacus; assembly: GCA_009867235.2. Lineage (NCBI taxonomy): Eukaryota > Metazoa > Chordata > Aves > Psittaciformes > Psittacidae > Psittacus > Psittacus erithacus. Next base: position 47,309 of record WYDI02005392.1, on the reverse strand, counting down.
TTACATTCCTGTCACCAAGGTCAGGTTTACCAGCAAAAACACCTTTGAGTGTCTGCTTCTCTACCTGGGTCTCAAATACTTGATGTATTTCCCAGGCCTCCCCTTCTAAGTAGGAAATATTTCCATTTAAGAAATTCTATATTCACAATTTTAGAATATATCCCTCCAAAAAGTTAACCATTGCTATGAAGCAGACTCTGCTGGCAAGAGCACAAAGTTCAGAAAATGAGGGAAGAAGGATGGAGGAGAAACTGGACACATCTTTCAGCAGTAGCCTGCAGTCAGCTTAAGTATACAGTTACCTCCCATAAACTCCTCCAGAATTCGTTTGTGACCTCAAACATTTAACTGCAAGCACTTCTCAGGTTTTTTATTACCTCAAAATGAGTCTCTATGTTTTACCCTGTGTCTGCTCCTGCTTCATTCTTCAGAGGAGATACAGTGCTAGTGCTTACATGAATGAGATGTGTTTTACAAAATCTGTTTGCTTTCTACATAAATTTGCCCTTGTAATTAAACATTTGACCTGTGATGCTTATCACTGAAAATTCATGTGGTCTTTTAGCTCCCATTTTACTTCAGATGGAAATCAAAAGGCCACATTAATAGCAGCTTTGTTATTAAGATCCCATGAACATTATCGTATCTTACTAAATTAATAAATTAGCACCAACATGAAAAATTGATTGTTTAAATGAATCCTACATGGCTTTTTTCCAATGACCTATTCATCATGTAGATAATTCTCATGCTTTAATTCTTACAAGGTACTAGTAATAAGGCTGTGGGACTTACCAGGGCTTCCTTTCATTTAAGGGTTAGGTTTTCTTCTGGATTTTAACATAAAATTATGTAAGATTACATTCATTAGCAATCTAGAGAAAATTCCTCATTTGCCATTGGCACTGCACAAAACTCAAGCTTGTACTGAAGAGGACAGGTGTCAGTTTTGACTGAAAACTCAAATGAGCTGATTTTTTCCCCCCAGTAAATGGATCACTGCTCCCAACAAGTTGCCAAATTTCAACATTAATTCTTAAATCAACTAACGCGCTTCTTAAAAGTAAACCACTAATTCATAAAATGCTACATAACATGCATAAAGTAGAACAAAATCTTATTCCTTGTTACACTCTTCAATGGGCATTCCAATTCCACAGGCACTTGCTGCCTGAGTGTGACAGGTTGAGTGCATCAACCCCTTTTCCCTAGGGAACTAACATAACAACTAGGAAAAACAGAGTAAACAGTGAAATCACTTCCTCACCCAGACAAAAATCTTATCTAACAGTACTTTGCTCTTGTACATGGATTTCTTCCTGTCAATGCAATAAGTGGATTACATGGCTTTGGAACAGTCAAGCACAATCTTACTTTAAAAAAACAAAACAGAATCTGCAAGAACAAATCATGAGCCATCAAACAAGATACTAAATCTGATCGACTAATTCATAGAGGGATTTCTGAGAAGGTACTGATGCATTTTTCTGTCCCTTCTGCTATCCTGAGAAGGGAACTGCTGTTTTAAACCACACTGAAGATTTTCTTCTTGGGTAAGAACACAAGTCTTTGCTGCCACCCTGATACACTGATAAAAGAGATCTCTTTTTAGCGTTTGTCCAACTAAGACTGCTGTATCCTTACACTTTCCCCGTGTTTGTCTTTTCCGGTAGTTTTCATAAGCTGCGGAAACAATGAAGCCTGGCTTTCCATAGCTCACTGTACTGTAACTCTGTGTGGGTTCTCTAACATGTAACAAGAGTTTAAATCCAGCTGTTGCTTTTATTTAGAGGAGCATGTGTACGTAGGAGAAGGATAGGAAAGGAAGATGATATTAAAAGAGTAACTTTAGCCAGTCATCTGCCTTCACAAAAAACTGCAGAAATTTGTCTTTTGGACACCCTCCACCCCCTCAAACTTGACTGAAATTAGTCACTATATTCAAAAGAGATATGCAGCAACTCTTCCTAATCTATTTAAAAAACGTGTCATGTCGTGCCATAAAAAAAGCTGAACCTTGCCCTATTTAAAAACAAAACCAAAAATTAACACTATAAAAGCATCCCAAACTGCTATTAATTGTCTCCTGGATCAGGATTCCCAGCCCCTCCTCTGTCCCTTGCAGATCCAGCTGTCCTGGGCAAGGACAAGAGCAACTGAAACGCTTGCAAAGCCACATCACCTTAGAAAACCAAGCTAAAAAACATCAGTCTTCAAAAGGTTACATCAAACTGCCTGCATGGATATAAATTATGTGGACCAAGGAAAGCCAAGACATTCCCCAGAAAGCAGTTGTTAAAATTCTTGTTTCCATCCAAGCAGCACCTATTTGCCAGAAAACTTCATGCTCCTTTGCTACCTTACAAGCATTTGGAATACACACAGATAATGAAATGCACAGTGAAGAACTAGTTTAAAGGACTGATTTCTCTGTTTCTGAACTAACAGGTGTTCCTTACTTCAAAGGCTTGTTTCTAAAATCTTTCAGGATACAATGCAGTTTAAAAACAATATATGTATTTCATACATCCCAGAGTTTTAGGAGCACAGGACTTAATGCTCTTTATTTTGCCCTTCTGAGTTGTAAGCTGCTTTTTTTTTTTTTTTTTTTTGCAGGGGGGAAGAAGTCCGCAAAAATCAGGGAAAGGATATGGTACGAGCACTCGCTGACAAGCACTTTTTGTCCATAAGCGCACCATCTTATGATCTCAAGAAAAGTTATGTTATTAGCATATGGGTTATGAAATAGAGTATGCAACTTCAAAAAGATTAAATCTAAGAAAGAGTTCACTACCTCAGTTGATAAAACTTCACAGTACATTTGATGAAACTGAAACACCTACTGAAAACATTGCTAATACTCATGGATATGTTTGGACAGGGGATTTTTTAACACCAAGTGCAACTCCTAGATAACGTCTAGCTTCACAGAACTACACTCCCTGAACAGGAACTGATTAGGAAGTTACAGTAAAACTCTCAGTGATAAAACAGTGTATGAAAGATCACTACATGAAGGACTGACGCCTAATAAAGGAATAAATAATAAATTACAGTCTGATAAATGCAACTGTTCCTCTCAAAGAGAAAGCTTAACCCAACTCAATTCATTTTCCAATACCTGTGAGACCACTTCTTTACAAGTAAATGCCTGGACAGGGAAAACAAAGCTCAACACTACAGGTTTAAAAGACTCCACTGCTCAAACATGAAGACCACAGGAGAGCTGTGCATGCAGAGAACACTCAAATCTGCTATACTTCATCCGCACTAACATAAACAGATTTTAATTCATCTTCCAAGCTGATCATCTGTAAGCAAGACATTTAGAATTCTTTTGCTGTTTAAATAAAACTTTGAAAGACCAATGGCTTTTAAGAAACAGTAACATAATCTGAGAGAAGAGGAAGCTATTAATGATTTCTCTGATAGTATAAAGAGCAGTGATATGAACACAGGTAACAACAATGAATACAGATAGCTCATTACTGTAAAGTTTTAGGATAAGAGGCAGCTTGCTGGTCCAGGACCACCTGGTTTTCTCTTCCAAGTGAACAAACAGCGTAATTGCTTCCAGAGAATAATTTCCACACGTCAGTAACTAACATTCTACCTAAATCTGACTCTATCCTGAGAAATTATGAACTACTATATTGATCGCAGTCCTGCTAAGAGAAATGCTAAAGAGCACATTAATGTAGTGCTCACAAGGAGTGCTCTAGGAGCACTGGCATTATTTTACTGAGAATTTAGTTGAGTGGTCAAGGCAATATCCATTCACTTATCATCTTCATGTAACAAGAAAAAGCACTTTGCTTCTAATCTGAAGAAAAGCCTATTAAATGAATAGCTTTATTTTTCAGAAATACTTCTCAAGGAAGATGCAGTGAGTGTAAAACTTAAGAGTAACAAAGCAAATTAAAACATTTCCAGTAGTATTCGCTCAGTGACACACGAGATACCAATTCTACTTTGGGTTTCAAAAAGTGAATGGACATGCTCAAACTCCATTTAGGGAAGCCATCTGAACAGTGAGCTAGAACAGCTCAGAGTTTGATAGAGATCTCTATGTATTTGTCATTCCTGGAAAAGGCAATGGTGCTCATTAGCCTTCAATGATGCTGGTGCTAATCAGCATCAACTGCTAATCAAAGTTTACTCAACATTAAACATAGGTATCAATAAACAAAGATTACTCACCAATAAACACAGTTCATAAGTGAGCCTCTACATATTCCCCTGTCTTAAAGGGCCTTGGTCTTAACCTTCAAGCCTGCTCAGACTCACCCATGTAGGGCTCTCTACTGCAGTGGACCAAACTATGAAAGGCAAACACCTGCGCAAAAGAACGAACACTGATATTTTAGCAAAAAGGGGGACATCCTAGTAAGAAGGAAAAATCCTGATTACCTCCAGGGGAAAGCAGTTAAGAACAGAAGTTAGCAGCAAACTGAAAGGCCTCATTCATTTACTCAATCCAACTTACTGACACAAAAGATGACCGTTTGCCTTACTGGAAGGAGAGTGGATGGCTCAAAAACCCAAGTACATAAACCTTTCTACAGAAGTACCTTTCCAGGTGACAAGATGTAACTCAGCATTCAGAATAACCCACTACAGGTTCTGGTGAGCTTTTGAATAAACACACGAGACTAGATAACTTCTTGCCAAAGGGCTTTCTCCTGTTTCCCAACAGCTTCTTGGCTACTGTTTGAGCTTATTCAAAAGTCTGTGGGTTGATGGGGAATTAGCTTGGATCTTCTCTTACTGCTCGATTAGGCAATTCCATCACCAAAAGGGTCATCCAGAGCCAGCTGCTATAAACAGAGCTTCCCTTCATTTTCTTCAGGGAACTGCCATTATCTGAACAGTAGCAGCCCAACAGCTATAGCAAGGATAGCTGAGAATAGGGTGCCAAAAATCTCATCAGCTAAAAATGAGGAAGCTGCTTGATTAGGCGAAGGCCTACAGCTTTTATTTCATCCATGATCTCAGAAGCTCTAAAATGGAAAAATCTCAGAAAATACGGGGGGGGGAGGGGAGGAATAAAAAAAAAAAAATCACAACATAGTTTACAATCCCAAATCAAAACTGAAGTACAAAAGTAGATAAACATGCAAAGGACTACCTTCCCCAGCTTTAGCAAGGACACGGGAATATCTCAAATTATACTATGTATGAAAGAGCACAGTCTAGTTTCACGTTTCTTAATTATTTAACTACCTCCAAAAGAGAGACAATATGAGAGAATTTAAAAGCAGATTTTTCCTTTTACACTATGCCTCGTAAGCTGCAACAGGATTTTTCATTACTAAACTTTAATGAATTTCATATGTGAAAATAGCAACCTTGATTACTGCTTAGAGCTTTTATAAACTTTTAATATTCAAATTTTATTGCAGCCATTTTAATATCCTTAATTAGCTCATTCAGACTTTTTATGCTAAATATTCTGAATTACCAAGTACTCTACCACTGCAGTTTTCTAATACTAAGACGGCCTTTTAATATTATAGATGTGACAGGTTCTTCCATTTAATGTGGTTGGGCTCACCTCTCTACTTCATTATACAGTCCATGTTCAATACAGTCCAGATTGCTAGTGGCTCTTTTCATCATTAATTACACATTTCAAGTCCAACACTAATCGATTCTCAGCCCATGACCAGCATGAAAGATAAGAGCAATCTCACCTCTTGCTCTTTATCTCAGCCTGGCCAGTTCCACTGTTATTACCACACTCTCCTGTGGCTGTCATACCTTGCCTTCTAAATAATGTTTTTCAATAAGGATATGTTCCTTTAATATGCATTTGTCAAATATCTGGTAAAACACATTATCAATTTAACCCAAGCCTCTAGACACTTCTAAAGCAGAACACATGTGCTAGACTGCCAACTGGCCTTCCCATACCTAGCTGGAAGAGGCAATAAGAGAAACACATGCTTTAAAAGCCGTGCAACTCTACAGCAATTTCCACCACTGATTTATGCATTTCTTTATCAGCAATGTTCATAAATCTGGTCTTATTGCTGACAAGGAGAGAAAATAGAACAGACTACCTTTCCAAATCTTTCAGCCCTTTAGGCTCTTTTTTCCAGGAACACTGGGAATTACTTGCATGTTTTCTATGGAAGGTTCCCATCTTATCTGCAGGCTGAAACCTGGATTTCACTGTATGCTTAAAGCAGTTGTTCAAAGTTTTAAAATATCATAAAATCATAGAATGGTTTGGGTTGAAGGGACCTTAAAGCTCATCCAGTTCCAATCCCCTGCCACAGGCAGGGACACCTTCCACTAGACCAGGTTGCTCCAAGCCCTGTCCAACCTGGCCTTGAACACTGCCAGGGATGGGGCAGCCACAGCTTCTCTGGACACCCTGTGCCAGCGCCTCAGCACCTTTCACAGGGAAGAACTTCTACCTAATGTCTCATCTCAATCTCCCCTCTGTCAGTTTAAAGCCATTCCCCTTGTCCTGTCCCTACAGGCCCTTGTCAAAAGTCCCTCTCCAGATTTCTTGTCAGCCCCTTTAGGCACTGGGAGCTGCTCTAAGATCTACCCAGAACCTTCTCTTCTCCAGGCTGAACAAGCCAGCTCTCTCAGTATACATGTTGAAAATAACATATCCTTCATAAGTGCAAAAACTCCTGGATGCAGAGCTCCCAGGGAATTTACAGATAATCTCCTATTTGATATATTTGGCAAAAACCCCACCCTCACCTGCATTTGAGCTTTTAATGCCTGGGTTGGGTTTTTGGGTTTGGGTTTTGTTTTTTTTTTTCCTCTTTGTATCTTTTCAGTGAAACAAAAATAAGAAAGTATGAACTTGATTTCTGTCTAAAGCTTTTATTTCTGCAGGTACCATTCAGAAGCTGAATTAGAAGAGGGACTTAACCATGTAGGCAGGACCATCACAAGCAGATTTGACACAACACATAGATTTCAATGACATCTGCTTTCTCCAGCGCTGTAATTGAAAATTGATATATGACCACACTCATTTCATTAATACATAACTACAGTTTTCTTACAGACCTCATGCTACATCGTGATGACACCTAGCACACAGCACTGATATAAAATAGGCTCAATTTTCTCTCCCCTACAGTGCTGCCACTGAAGTTGTACACCCGTTTGATCACAAAAACACCCAAACTCCTTCACCACAACGCAACTCTTACTATAAATCTAACTAGATAATCAAGAAAAAGGACTCCTGGAGGAGCATATAGAATGTGTAGTGTTCCCACATTCACTAGCTCATGTTAAATCAATGCAATTGAGTTGCTAACTCTTTGGTGATAAGACTGAAAATCACTTCTTTGCCAGGCAGACACCACAGAAGTATCAATTGATCAAAGATTACTATTTTCAAAGGCTTGTTCCTGTCTGATAGACCTTGTGGATACTGCAGCTTTTAGAGAAAAGCCTGTTTTAATGCCAGCCCTCTGAATGAACAACGCTAGTGAAGCCCAACACTGAGTGCTTCAAAAACTTGAACCTTCCTTTGCTGTCAGGATTCAAGGAACTCTTCAATCCTTTTGTGTCAGTTTTATTCTGACATTAGCTGCATTCAATACAAGCATCTTCCAGTTCCAGCTATACTGGGCAGCTTAAAAGAATACAAAATGAACCAGTTATTAGTTTCAGCAAAATTTCCTACGCTGAAGCTAAAAACATCTTGTCAATAGTCCTCAAAGGAGGGAGTACTGATTCATTAACAGCAGTGAGCAGAAATGGAACGGTTAATTTTCTCTGTAACAGGAGTGCCCACATTTTCTTTGAAGGCAGAAGATACTCCTCAAATATGAAAATGTAATTTGGCAGCCACACTTGAAAAGAAGTTGTCATTTTCAGTATCTGTTGACCTTACTCAAACATCAGGAGAATCATCTGGGAGAATGAGATACGAGATTAATTGCCAAAGGATGAAAAAAGGAAAGAGAAGGACATTTTAATTCACTAGAAAAATGGAAACTTGAACACATTTTAAAATGACATTTTTATTAGGAGAGGGTTTATAATTCTTTTAATTTAAATGTGAACATTTAAAAGTATGTTTATTATTGATTGTTCTCTACCCTACAGTTTAATTTCTAGTCTGCTTGCAAACTCCCAGACTGATGAAGGCTTGGAAAAAATTAAACTGTTACAGAGAAATAGAAGAGAAAATAATTAGTATGGTAGTTGAACTTTGACTTGCAAATATAAAATGGTTTCCTGAATCAACAAACAATTGTCATTAGACCAAGGTAAGACTGAAATGAACATTTAAAGTCTGTGATCTCTTTTCTGAGCAGAACCCCCAGGTTACAGGGGAAAATGAACCCTTAAGTTCAAAAGGACTAACCTAACCACAGTGGATGATTTAAAGGACAAACCACTTTGTCGGCCAGCTGGTGAGATTCTTGCTTCTAACACCAAACCATCTAGTTCTTTGCTGTCAGAAGTAACTCTTTAAGAGCCACTGTGGAAAACCTCTCTAGGCTATGAAGGGTCAGGAAAACAGTTTTGGAGCTTAAACAAGGAAAGGATTCTTTAGAATATTGCAATGCTAAACAGAACAGAGCAGAAGAGAAACTGGTAGTGGGACTGTGCACCACACTGATGAAACCAGGCTAAAGACACCGTACAAACTAAAGCTGTTATGATGCAAACACATAAAGCTCAAACACTTCATGCACACACAGTGCCAAACTCTTAAGGAATCAAAGAGCAGTTGACTTTTTTCTTTTTGCTTTGGATATTTGAGAACTCTTAGAAGAGAGAGTAAGAGACTGATGATTGGGTTCTTCCTAGTCCATTAAGGAGGTCAATATATTGGTAAGAGAAGTGACATAATCATGGAAGTAAGAGTTTCCCTGGGTGCTACATTTGAAAAATAAAGTACTGATAGTCTCCCAGTTGCAATGATAGCAAAGAAACCCATATTCCCAGAGAACAAGCCAGGTTACTTGAGAAATCATTTACTCCTGCACTATACGCTGTTACAACTAGTAAAATGCTCAATTACAGAACAAAGCATGCTCCATTTCGTTGAGAGCCACACTGAAAAATGCAGTTGCCACAGAAATTCATAATCAAAACACCAACTACTTCTCCACACCCAAAACAACCTCAGTATCACAATTATTATACATTAGACCACAAACTACTCTCTAATCTGCAGAGATACCCGACTTCCAGCATGCCTTTACTAACAACCACCACCAAAGAAACAGCACAGCAAAATACTGCTGACAGTGCTGGGGAACAGCAGCTTAAAAAGAGGACACACAGGAGGAAAGAAAGGTTGTTTAGTCACTGTCCTCTTAGCTTTTTCACTACTAAATGACTTGTTTATCTGGCAATGAACCAACTGCTAACAAATTTCAAATCCAATGTGTTTCTAAAAAACATTACAAACATAGTGGCTATTGATGATTTGGCAAAAGCAGACAGCATTGTAACTGCTAAGTGAAACATACAATATCTCCTACTTTATTGTGACAGCTGTGTAGAGCACTTGTTCCCTACTGGAGGCGTGGCCTGGAACAACCCCCCAAGCCCTGCCAGGCAGATGACCTTGTGCTCCAAGCAGAAACCAAAATGCCCATGGAGGAAGCAGTGGCAAGGGTGGAGGGAACACAGGCTCATCAGTCAAAAGCAGATGCCTGGGGGGATGACATAAGGGCAGCGAAGGCGATAGTAGTGATTGCCGCCTTAAAAAAAGTGGGAAAATAATAACTGAGAACAAAAAAAAGCACTTAAAAATTGAGCATGTTTATCAACACAAAGCTACTTAGTGAACAAAATCCATTAAAGACTAGTAAACACAAGCTAGTTTTACTGCAGTTTTAAAACTTCATCCTACCTCTACCAATAGTCCCAAGAAAAATTAGCTTGTAATATACACATTGAGATAGATCATCAAAATAAGCAAACAAGGAGTGAAACCCAAGTTTCAAAACATCATGCACTTAAAATAGTATAGTACCAATTCAGATCTATGCCTGAAGTTATTTGCTGAAGATTATACATTGATAGGAAAGAAATACTGTTATTTGAGGAAGCCGGGATGCAAAGAGTTAATAAATAACTGTTGCTAATTAAGTCACAAATAGAAAATGGTTTCAAGGCTCAAAACATCCTTATTTGGTACAAAAATATATCCACAGTCTGAAAGAAACAGAAGCTGCAAATACTGTCCATGCTGGAAGACATTTGTTTTTTAGGCAAATTTTAGAGGAAGACTGTAAAAAAAACAGTGACTATGTTCACATTAAATGTGTCCTTTTTCCCTTTTTTAGCATTCATGTTTAAATTTTCTTTCCCAGCTCTTTTCTCTTCCTCCTAAAGTTGCCACTAGACTTCTACCATGAAAAAGCAAATCTCTCTGAATTGACAGAAGTAGTCATGAAGATTTGTACTATTTTACAGAAACAAAAAAACAGCATTTGAAATCAAAGGATGTAGAGAAACTGATGTTCCATGTATGCTTTCAACAGCTTGACACTGAACAAACAAGGCAGCCTCTTTCTTCACTGCTCTTCATGAATATTGAAGACTGCAGCTAATCAAATGACAACAGAGACAACTGCATCAGGCAGCAACATCAACAAGGGAAGTCCTGATTCTCCTAGACAAGAGCAGTAAGGAAGCCACAGCTCCTGTTTGATCAAATGGCATCAGCCAAGAAACTGATAAAATGTTTATATTCTACATCTTGTTAACCACATAGGGGAAGCTGGTTTTAATAACAGGCAAATTTTGATTTTTTTTCACCACTACCAACTGTTTTCCATGCTGGGTCTCATCCCGCTTTTAATTCCTCTATTTGTGAGAAGGATGAACATGCCTGCCTGACAGAAACCAAGAGTGAATCCAGATATGCAACCAAGTGCAGGCTAACACAGAATCTCAAACACTGGGATTGCTCACAAAGCCTTACATGAGTTACAAACAAGAGGGTTAACAATGGAGCAATGGAGTCTTGTGAAGAGCTCTTCAGACCAAAGAGAGAACAATCCAGCCAGCACTACTCAATCTTCAGCATTAAAGTGGCGTGTCTAGTTTAGGGTTTCAGGCTTCAAGATATGAACTGATAGGAGAAAGTCTACAAAGCAATGAGCTGGATCAGAAGACAAGAAAATAAGATCTATGAGGAAACACAAATATAAAGACAGAGATTGTGTTACAGAAGAGATCGGCGGGGTAGGGGTGTGTGTGTGTAAAAAATGATAGCTCAAATACATCCAGGTACATCATAAACAGCTGGACATAACCAAATAAAAACCTCAAAGCTTACTGCAAAATGTGTCAGGCATTAGGGAAAAAACAAGCGGTAAGAATAGAAAGCCCTGGAATAAGCTGCTTAAGAAATACAGTGGAATTTCCAGCAATTAGGAGATTAGACAACCACCTGTCAAGAATATTGTGAATGATCTTCCCTCAAGACAGAGAAAGGGATTAGCTCAAGGTCTCTCTTCATTCTTTTTTTTTTTTTTTTTTGTTCAGTACTCTTCCAGGAACAAAGAAAGCCCAGGCAGAACCATGAAAGTAAAAGTAAATAAATAACCATTCCATACAAGTTCATTGTTATAGTAAAGTACAAGATTGGATAGAGATCTCTGAACACTACAGTTTTAATACCCCTTAGTGGCTGTAAAAGCAAGATGAATTTGGATTTAAGAGTTATGTCACTAGGGATTCCAGCAATGCACAAAAAAAAAAAAAAAAAAAAAAGTGAAAGAAATCATATAAAATAATCAGGTATAAACACACTTTAACAGTCTCCCCAATACAAGTTCTTTCATTAAATAAAACTTCAGTGGTATCAATCTTTGTAACGTGGATTCTTCCAACACCACATGTGTTAGAGGATGAAGACGCCTGAGCGATGTTTTTCAATTTTTCAAATATAAGCTACTGTTTCTAAAGCAAAAGAATTCCAGGACAAAACAATAGAGCATTTCTACTTGAAAGACAAGTGTAGAAGACTGCAAAGTGGGTATGACATGAAACTATTAACCACTTGAACATTTTGGGCAGCAGTCTTCAAGAAAACATAATGCCATGTTAAATCTGTGTTGGTAATACAGGAAAATTCTTATGAGTAGGATGGTAAGGAAGAAAGATTGGAAAGAACAGAACATGGAGGGGGGCAGGGTGGTCTCAATTCTTCTCATCACATATGATTAGAATATTTAGAATTGATGGGTAAAAATAGTATTAGAGCCACTGGGTTCCACTAGTGAGAGCCCTGATACCCACACAACAAAGTCACCAAACAGCTCTCCAACAAAGTAACCTTCCACTTAGGTACTGCAGCAGAATTGAGACCTTGGATATAGATACTTTTGATCACCTTTATAATGCACTTGGAAGCACCAATAACGCTGATCTTGACATCAACATTTAGCTTTTGGCAAGGTTAAAACCAGTTTACGTTGCTCTTTTAGTTCATATTGCACTATATTTTAAACTGCCCAAGCACAAAAATGTTGTTGTAGCCTGCTAGTTTTACTAATTTTCCCATGCTGGTATCTGTTTAAGTTGCTCTGGAAGATTTCAGCCAAAGTAAATATTCTCCTCTAAACAAAGTTAGGAAAAACATTTGTTCATTATTTGAGTTCTCACTAACTTGCATGCTTTGAAGGAAACACGAATATAGCACAAAAGATACCCAACTGGCACGATCTGCCATTTAGCAACTTAATGATGACAAGGAATTTGAAACCTCCTTTTCAAACCTTGGAAGTTATGCTTGAGATAGTCTGGTGTTCAGAGAATGGCTTGTGTTTACATAGAAACAGACTAATGTCTGTCAAACTCCTGTCCTTCCCGACAAAGTTGGAAAGAGACATTGTAGGTTACTCTCTCAATGTGGCACATGCAATCTGTTCCTTATGCAAAATCTGCACAATAGTGAAATCTGCTAAGTACAGATCCACACCAAAAAACATATCTTGTAGTCCTTACTAAGCTACCATTTGCTATTTTGCTGACACTTATAAACCGATCAAGCTACATGGATTTTTGTTGTTGTTGTTTAAAGGAACAACTCAGAGCAAACCTATTAAAACCACAGAATAGATCAACTACAGGTCTCTACCCTAAAGCAGGAAAACTCAGCAGGAGTTTCCTAATGAAATCCCTAGAAAAAAAAGCATATTCACCACAGCCCAAATAAATTCTTTAATCTCATATTCAGTAATTAATTAGAATAATTTTTGTTGGAACACAACAAAAATAATCTTCAGGTAAAAATCCAACAAGGAATTTCCAGTCTGGATGATTTCTCAGAGGCATATGTTGTTTGGAACAAGATTTTAGTAACTGCCTAACAATACCCATCTAAACCACAGGCATTCTCATCTGAGCCATCTATAATAATATAATAACCAAAGCTCCCTTTAGGATTAAAAAAAATCCCCAGCAACTAACTCCTTAACTGCCTGGACTAACAGCCAAGAAACAAATACAAACAAGGCTGTTGTGTGCCTCAAAGTTTTGGTCTTTGTTGCTGTTGAAAAGGATGCCTGGCAAATGCAAGACAACATTCAGATAATTTCTGACCTTCTACCAAAATGTTCTTTTCTTTCTTCACCACAGCTTTTTGTTTTCTCAACTTAAGCATCTGTTTCAGGGAACTCTGCCAGCAATGTCAAATGCAAGAGCTCACAGAAGGAACAGAATGGTTCTTCAACTAACCTGATGCACACATCCTTCTTTTGAATTATCTCTGAAAGAGTCTGATAGGCAACAAATATTAGCAAAAGCTTGACCAGAGACTAAAAAGGCTAGTTGTGGGGTTTTTTGTTGTTATTATTAATAAAACACAATACTACAAAGAAAAGCAGGGAGCTGCAGGAGCTGTGGTTACTTTGCATGATGCTTTCTCTACTATCTGCTATCAGTATGCAATGGGAACAGTCTGGTTCCTTCACCCCTGCCACCTCACTTGGTGCAAAGGGAGCTCACTACGTAATTACTTCTTCCAGCAAGCTGAAAGGCAATGTCTTTTTTTGTACATTCCCATGTTCTTGAATTATGTATTTGTTCCATAAGCTTTTTCCTGTGTCATGCTCGCCTCTGCCAGTAATAGTGAACCTGCACATATGCTCAGGATTCAAACAGTATAAATAAACCTAATGGCACTTCATGGCATTTCACAATGTGCTATGTGCCATTTACCAGCCTTGTAGGTGAAGAGATCAGAATTGGAGAACTAAAAATCAGTGCTGATTGTCCCACATGCTGAATGCTTTTTGTGATTACTGTCACAGAAAGTCATTATCTTTTGACACAAGCTTGAATGCAAACATGAGTTACAAAGGAGCACCACACTGCCTTCAGGACAGAAGTAGATACAAGAGTTAAACTCTAGATGTGGGTGTTATCAAAGCATGACTTTAGGTCAGGGAAGTTGTTCAAGGGAGAGACAAAAAAGGAGGTGACTGCCAAAAATTTATGAGCTAGTAAGATGTGAAAGGGTTATTCTTAGCTGTGTATTTCACAATAAAATGAACGACATCAGTGACATACTTTAGCAACACCCAACACCTCAGGATTTACTACAGAAAATACTGGTGGTATTATAAGGAGAGAGACTCCAAGTTCTGCACAAATGGTACAGATGACACTGGCGAATGACAACACTCTTGCAAAAGGCCTGGCACTCCTCACAGATGAAGTCCTGGCACAAACCTTTAAGAAATATTCTGAAGGCTTTGAAAAGGATAAACTTTCAAGTTTTAGCAGTTTTATAACAACCCATTTGCCTAGGGAAAACAAAATGTCAACGAAATAATGGCAGCTGCAACTGACAATTCCTTCCCCTACCCCAAAATGGGAGACACTGCTTCCTTTTACTTTTACTTCTCACTAACACCCTTAACTTTTCCTTTTCAACTTTCTACCTGGACACCAACACACTCTAAATCAACTAACAGTAATAAGACATCAGAAAAGTAAGGCATACCAACGGAAAAAGTTTGTTTTACCAGCTTTAATGGCTATGACAGTAACAAACATTCCAACTCCAAGACAAGAAATTCATAATCCAATACCCACCTCAGGCAATAAGAATTTACATAGAAACCCACGCACCAGTGCTTCCAGTCCATAACGCCCATGCTTTATAGTTACACAAACAGAAGTGTGCCAAAACCTTCCTTTGCAAAGCAAAAGACCAGCAGCTTCTCTGGTTTCTTCTGGGGAGAAAACCAAGTAGAACAGTAAGATACTGAAGCACAGTAAGAAAAATGTAAGTGGGGCATTTGATTTCCATTTCTTTTCTGACAGTGCCGGTAGTGTAGGTTATACCCGAAATTTGACTAACTCCATTGCCTGTATTCACCCACTTGCTTGGAACAGCGCAGCAGAGTGAGGAAACCTTCAAGCTGTGGGACAGGATGCACAGAACAGTCTGCCTTCTTCCATTCCACTTTGATGGTTCCACTTGTTACACGCCAACTTTGGGGATCTTTGACAGGACCCAGGTGCAGGGTTTCACTGCCATCCAGCCTTCTGTCCTCTCTTTAACCTCAGCAAATGGATGGCACTGCCATAATTCAGACTGGCCATTTTTAATGAAATAGTGCAATATTCTGCATGTCTCTTCCTCTTTAGGTTCTGGACACATCCAGTGTCTTGCACAGCAACATAATAATTACTATTCAGAATTTCTCTAAAACATTTTGAAACAAATTAAACTTCAGCTCCATTTAACTCTTTGGCAGAGAAAAGTGTTTCAAATGAAGCTTACAAAACCAAAACACACTGAAGAGAAAAAAATCACGCATGTGACTTGGGAAAGCAACAGATATGCCATTTCTGCTGACCCACTATACTGACTTTTTTAAGAGGGATGAGAAAGGACACATTATAGGTGAATTTTATTTATGTAAATACAAGCAGAACAATCAGCTAGTGCTAAAATAGGAAAAGCCTCCAAGAGCTGAGGAAAACCACTGAAATTGTGGAATACAAAGGAGATGAAGAATAAACAAATCATGACCTGTAACTAAAAGGGCAGAGTACCCAAAGTTACAATCTTTCAGGAAAGTCCCTCAAAAGGCTCTTAGAAGAGAGATTCTTAATTCCTCTCACCCAAGCACTGTCCTATTGAAGTAATGTTACAGGAAAAACAAAATTATTAAGATACCAAAGAAGACAAGTTAAGGGTGAATCAAAAGAAAACAGCCTTCAAAAAGAATTCTACTGCTTGAAGCAGTGCTTTCTCTTGAGCACAACTTATAATTGTATTTACACTCTCACCTGACACTTCCTAATGCTACAGTCTAGTCCGCCTACCTTAGTGGAAACTATTCTAGAAGACAGATCAGTAGACAGCTGAATAGACAATAGCATTCAGACAGGGAAATTAACCCCATTTTTGTACAAGAGAGCCAAGCTCCACAACCATACAGCAGTTCTCTAGAAGATCTTCCTTACCCACACACCGATGGACTCTACTTGGTAAAACCTGCTTTAATTTCCAAGAGACACTTAACAAGATTCTTCACAAAAGGCTCTTAAAAAAATTAAGCTGTCATGGCAATAAAAGGCCTTGCATAGATAGGTTACCTGGGTAAAAGAGGGAAAACAAAGAGCAAAACAAATGGTCATTTCTGACAATATAGTAAGGCTACCAGTGAAGTCCCACAGGAATATGAGCTGGAGCCTAAACTGAGATATTCTTATGCCTGGAGAAGGAGGTGAGTGGTACCAATTTACTGGTGACACCAATGGTAAGGCAGACAGGACCAGCTACAAGGATCAGAAGAACAAACACAGGCTGCAGACAGCAACGCCTGCAGGGAGAATTCAGTAAAGGTAAGAGTTACCTGCAGGAATCCCAAATTCACATACACAGTGACGGGCCCCACACTGAACATTGCCACGCAGGGTGAGCACATAGAGCTCAGTCAATCTGAATCTCCCACCTGAAGAAGCCAGGGTCTTGACCTACAGAACCGCCCTTCCCCACAAAATATTCTTGCCACTGACCTTGCATCACCTCTAGCAACACCTTACTCTGATGGCCTGATCCAGTTAATTCACTGGGCAAAAAAACATCCCTCCCAGTCAGATGGGTTTTGCCAGGTAGGGAATTCAACTAGCTCAAGAAAAGGTCAATTTAACAACAGCAAACACTAGCACAAAGGAAAGGGAAGAACTGTGCAGCTGTGCAGAAAGAAATTGCTCTCTCAGCTGTGGCAGATCAGCTCAATCATCTTGTGCAATTCCACTGGCAGAAACAAGCTCTTGTGGTCCTAGCGAACAAATCTCAGGAAATAACGATGCAAAATAGGCATATTTGTCACTCATTTAAGGGAGAATTTGTTACCCATTTGCAAATGAAGTTTCATTTTCCCACTTACAAACACTAACACATTAGTATCTTCCTGGTCCTTGGGGATTCTAACCCTAGAAGGAGAAACCCTCATGTGGGGGAGAGCAGATTGTCAGCTTGTCATTTAATTTTTGTTTCAAAAAACATACCACCACCTGCTATGCTCTGGTATATAAAAAACATGTATCCAAGATGAACTGGTTTCATTTTTATTATTTTCTTGTAGAAAAAACATTTGACATTTAGAAGCATTTCTGACACACAGGTCTGTTCTTACATAACCTTACAAAGGAAAATTTTTTTCCTGTGAGCTCAACCATCTGCCAATGCTGTGTTCACTCAGCTGACCTGCCAGTATAATACAAGTCTGCTATATGGAGAGTTACAGAGGAGAGACTCATTGTATTTATCTATAGAATAAATAGTGCATATTCTGCCGAAACCATGCACAGCAAAGAACACAGCTGGCTGGATACTGCCTCATGCTGCTTCCTAATTAGACATCACTTTTGGGAACCACCTGAAACAACTTGCCTTTCAGTTGAGGGTGGAGAGGCTTAAGAATTCCATCTCTTCCTCTTAATTCTGCAATAAAAGATTAACAACTGCACAACTGGAACTCAGAATATACTCTCACATCAAGCTCTTGTATCTAATAATGTTGCCTGAGAGGCCTGTCCCACCAAACAATGCTGTGCAACCAATGCCTTTCTGCATGTTTTAAGACTAAGACTACAAATCCACCCTGGGCAAGACTAGCATCATAATCATAGAACGAGTATTTGACAGCTCATGGCTAGCCAGTGCTATCCATCTCTGGGTACATATAGAGCAGCACAAAACAAAGTCAGATGCCTGAAGGGATGAAAAACCAAAGAAGGGCCATGAAGATGCTGCGAGGGCTGAAGCAGCTCTGCTCTGGCAACAAGGCTGAGAGAGCTGGGCTTGTTCAGCCTGGACAAAAGAAGGCTCTGAGGAGACCTTAGAGCAGGTCCCAGTGCCTAAAGGGGCTACAAGAAATGTGGAAAGGGGCTTCTGACAAGGGTCCAAAGAAGCTGTGGCCATCCCATCCCTGACAGTGTTCAAAGCCAGGTTGGACAGGGCGTGGAACAACCTGGTCTAGTGGAAGGTGTCCCTGCCCATAACAATGGGGCTGGATTCAGATAAACTTTAACCCTTCCTACCCAAGCCATTCTATGGCTCTGTAATTTGCACCACATATAGAATTAGCTGTATTTATAAATGGACATCTTCTGAAGTAAGGTGGTTTGAGACTGCGTAATATGAAAGCAGGATTACCAAATTTTTCACAGGTTACATGTGACACTGTCTGGGCACAGCAGATACCCTGATGAACCTATTCTCCAAGGCATCCTGCTATTTCAAGCACACTGTTATTATTCTGAAAAACATTTTCTAAAATAGTAAAATGCCTGCTGAGATGCCAACAAGGAGATGTTGCAAAACCATCAAACCCAGGAGCACAGATCCTTCTCCTGTTAGCAAAGACACGAGTCACTGGCTATTCCCTTACAAACAAAATGACCAGTGGCGAAATCATTGCCTGTGTTCAGACATGTCAGAAACTAGAAAGTAGCAACAAAATGAGAACTAAGAAGATTCCCTCTGCAGCTCCTTCTCTTCAGCTCTTTTAAGCCAAGCTGAAGGTGGTGTCTACTTCAAAACAAATGAATTAGTACAGATCTTCCCAAAACACTTGCTTTTGGAAGCGTATTTTCAGACTGAAAAGTTGCAACAGTCATAATTACATTCTCTCAACCCCTTACTTTCTAGGGAAACAAAGAAATACATCTCTCTCTTCTGATCATGTATTTGACACCCAAACCAAAGTTAAATCAGTTTTGGGAAAGCAAAATATTACTGAGAATAAAGCATATCTCTACATGTTCTGGATATAAATGATGGAACAATTATCTGCTGGTGAATTCAAACTTTGTAGGATTGCTCTTCCTTTTCCAAGAAAGAAATCTAACTCTATTCCTTTCTATTTTTAGCCAGATGAGCAAACACAGAGGCACTGCAAGCAGGAAGAGATGACAATCTGCAATGGGAGAGTTTCAGAGCTCCACATGATAGATTTGAGTGACTGCAAGTACCCAGAACTTTAAAAAAGCATTAAGTATCCTATAGATTCTGGTTGGGATTTTAAGTCTTGAAGCCAGTACATCAGATTTAGGTAAGGTACATTCTTATCTTGGCACCAGGCTTCAGCATCACCTTCTGGTTTTGACTCCAAGCCAGAGCACCACCTGAACACTTGGGCACTTCGAGGTGCAGAATGGGGAGAGCCAGATCTCTGAGAGGGCAAGCACCCATTCAGCAGCACTGCATCCAAATTCAGGTTTTAGCATGCCTGCACAGCTTAAGCAGACAAGAAGTTTTCTGCTTTCAGTATGTCTTGTGTCAACTATGGAACTAGCACTTTCAAATTTTCATCAGGGTGTTAAAGTCTCCTGTGCATTTTACCAGAAAATAATTTACAAATGACTAATGAACGTTTGAACACTAACAAGAACATGTTACAATATACATGTTCTTATCCCAGAAAGGACTTTTCTTAGAAAGTCATCACAATTAAGCATTTCTCTCCCACTGCATCCTCACACTTTTACAGGCCCACTTGCCTACTAAAGTGGTATTTTAAAATACCAATATTTAGGCACCTTATATCAGGGCAAGTCTTCACAACAAAGGGGAAGAAAGGAGAGAACCCAAAGTCACCAGTGCAAACTTGAGATACATGTTCTTCTTTCTTTCAAATCAAAAGTATTCACTTGCTGAGTTTCTTCTGCATATCCCAAGCAATTCATTTTGTCAAGGGATCCAAATATTTAATGTTCTATTTTCAGTAGACATTATATAAAGATTTGCACAATATGAAGGGCTGGATATGGACAGAGACAGTAACTGAAAAGCTTGGAACCCTAATCACAACACCAGGATTTAGGCTGCCCTCAAATTCTGTCCATGGCACACTGTGTGCGGATGTTTGGTCATGAATGCTGTCTCTCAAAGTCAACTTGTCAACTTTAGCATGTTTCTACATGTTACGAACCACCAGAGAATGTAAGCTGTCAACTGCCATGTGCTTCAGTCCTTAAATGTAGGGGTTATACAAGAGGTGCTTTGAACCTCCAGAACTGACACTAACTCTTTGTTCAGCTTCAGAAAAGTACCATTTTTCATTATCCCCTCCAACCGCTGCCAATCCACAAGCAGTCCATCAGCAGTAGCCAATCAAGAGTCTCAACTGAACACTCTGTGTTGAGCAGCCAGTAAAAACTACATCCTCCCAGATTAACCCTAGCCCTGGAGTTCACCCCTCTGCTCCTGCTCACCAGGAAATCCTGCCGCATCACCGGTTGGCATGCTGCTCCAAAACCACACTAATAAAGCAGCCTCTAGCTCCACAAAAGTAAGAACTTCTTCCTGTAGTTTCAGCAGACAACACATACATTGCCTTGAGGTCTAGTGTTATCTTCATGGATTGATGGAATATGCTGTAGAAACACTCAGCAAATGACCTTGCTGTCTACAGATAAACAAAAATACCCCAAACAAACAAAAAACACTAGACAAACCAAAACTGCTTTGGGTCCATAAAATCTGGACTAACCTTTCTCTCGTACCACTCCTATCACTAGTGCGATAACATGGATAAGTTAAGCAAGTCTCAAGATGTTTGAATCCAGACATTAATGTCATCCATCACAACAAACTCATGACACAATTTAGGAACAGTTGTGTTAAGTGGTCTAATCTGGAAAAGGTTTTTTGTTCCTTGACAACTCAATAAACATCATTACTAGACTAACTTTACAGAGCTATACGTATCACAAAGTTATGAAGAACACAACTGAAATAATCAATACTCATAAAGCAGCTCAATTTAATTTAATTAAACTCACACTGTCTTACCAGAAACTAAGTTTTTTTACACTGGTATTGGCAGTCACATCCCTTTTGAGCTACTCTACAGATACTACTGCTATCCTCTTTCTCCCAAGTCACATTCCATCCCAAACACTGCTTACTCCTCACTCCACCCCAGGAACACACAGAAAGCCAAGTGTGGCTGACCACTACTCCCTACCACAGGCCAGACACCAAGTCACCAGCACCCATCACAGCATCTTTCCTCCTTGCCAACCAAACCCCTTGCTATTTTTGCTGTCCAACAGCTCAGGACCCCAGCTTGGTGTCTCCTCCCCACCCCCCCGAACTGGTCAGAGGGCATTGCCTACACCTGACTTCTCCCCAGAGCCCCGGTTCCCAGCTCCAGTACCACCAGTCGGTCCAACCGCCAGCCACCCGGGGCTCAGCACGCTGCATCTCCCACCCTAAAGGTCAGGGAAGCATCACCACTACATGACAAGGGTCTACTCCCCCTTGGCAAGCCAAGGAGCGGCCTCTCGCCGCCAGGCAAGCTGCCCACCCCACCGCAAACCTTTCGCCCCGGTGCCACAGCACTAACAACTCGAGGATAAGCAACAGGAGCAGCAAGCTGAGGATCCCCAACTCCGGGGCTGCAGCCCCACAATCTCCCCCCGTTCCATGTTTGTGGCCCCCCAACCCCGCCTGTCCCGCCTGGACGCCAGCCAGACACCGGCGGCGCTGAGGCGGCCCGGGCGCTCCCGCCGCCCTCCCCCGGGCCGGTCCCAGGTGGCGGGTCGTGGCGAGCCGAATCGAACCGGGCCGCGCACCGGCTCCCGCAACTTTCCCTCCCCTCGGCCACGGCACCAACTCCGCCGCCACCCGGGCCGGCCGGGGGCCGCCACCAGCGTGCCCCGCGCGGCGGAGGCGCCACCCCCGCTCCGCCCGAGCATCCCCCGCCGCCGCCACCACCCGGGCCGCCCCCACCCCCGGGCCGCGCAGCGGGAGCGTCACCACCGCCGCCCGGAGCGGGGCGCAGGCCCGGCAGCCGGGAGAGGCCGCCCGAGCTCGGCCCGGCGCCCCCGGCAGCCCCGGCGGGGACAATGAGATGGCGGCGAAGAGCGCCGCGCCCGGGGGACCCGTTGCTCCGGCAGGAGCCGCCCCGCCCCGTGCCGCCTCCTCTTCCCTCCCCTCCCCTTCTCCTGTCTCCTCGCACGGGCAGCGCCCGCTCCCGGCCCGGCCGCCGCGGAGACCGAGCGAGCGAGCGAGCGGCCCCGGCCCGCTGCCCCCGCCCCTCGCGCCTCCATCTTGGATCGGCGCCTCAGCGCCCTCCCTCCCGCGCGCCCCGCTCACCTCGGGCCCCGCCGCAGCCGGGCCGGGCAGCACCCCGGGAGCTCTGCGGAGCCGCTGGCGCGCGGGGTCCGGGCGGGTGCGGGCCGGGGCCGGGGCGGCGGCGCTGGCGGGGGCCGCGCTCACCGGAGCCGCAATCCTAAACCGCCATCTGGCGGCATGTCCGACCCGCCAATGGCGCAGCCGCCGCCGCGCGCCGGACCCCCAGCGCCCCCTGGCGCCCACCCGCCGCCGCCGCTGAGGGAACGGGGAGGTTAAGCGGGGGAACGCCGTGAGTAAAGACGGCCCCGCCCGGCGCGCGGCACGCGGGCGCCGCAAAAGTCTTTCGCGCGAAAACGCCGCGCATGCGCCCCACAGTTTTCTGCCCGCGCGCGGCCGCGGGGCGGAAGGGGGTCGCGAGCGCCGCTGCTCAGGAGGCGTGGCGTCGTCGGGGTGACAGGAAACCGGGTGAAGGAGCCGGGGGACGCGCTGGCGCCTGTCCCGATATAAGGCGGAGGAGGTGGCGGCTGTGGTTCCCTGTGCGGCTGTCAGTGCCCGCTTAGGTGCTGGCGGCCTCTCCTTGCTGCCCCCGCCGTGGGTCGGGGTCTCGGCGATGTAGCCCGTAGGCTGAGGGGAGCCGGGGGGTCTGCGGGCATGGGAGAGGCGGGGAACGGCCGCCGTGGCAGTGGCGGCCTGAGGCGGTGTTTCGGCGCTGGTAAGTGTTGCGGAGCAGGAGAAGGCGAGGCTCGCACCCAGGGGTCGTGGGGAGGGCTTGGCGGGGAAGGAGTTGCAGCAGCAGTAGTTCCTTGTTAGGCTCTCTCGCAGTCGAGATGCCAGACTATGCCATGGCCACCGCGGGGGGCTGGTGCTCGCTCTTAGTGAACCTGCTCCTTGTGGTCTCCTCGGAGATGCGCAGCTTCCCCTCTGTAGTGGTGCAAACGTGGCAGTTGCCATCGCAACTTGTGCCATTCTCTCCGCGCAATTCCCCGTCTCCCGGTTTCACTCGGCTGTTCTCTGGAGCCCTTCTGCCCACACTTCGCACGCGCGCCGGCTTGCTGCCGTTTTCCAATTTGTCGGGAGGAGATCAAAAGCAGTAAGCAAAATACCTCTAATTTTAACCTGTAAATCTGCAGCTGCCTTCTTGTATTCTGTTTCGGGCTGTTGTAACATTATTTCTTGTATCTAGTTAAGCTAATTTTGTATGCTGTAGGATGCTCTATTTAAGTGTTGATTTATTCTCTGTTGTTTACCCCATGCCTGGAATTGTAATATAAAAGGGTTTGTTCATATCGGTATTTTTAGAAGGGGAAGTTTGCAGGCTCTTCTAAAATCACTTCATTCAAGTCTTGCTGCTGTAGAGGTCGTAGTTGCAGCGAGCAAGAGACACGACTGAAGAAATTAGGGAAGAGTGTTTTTTCAGGGAACTGCATGCATTTGGAGCCCTTACGCGGCAAGAGAATAGGTCAGTGAGCGCAAGGGAAATTAAAGGTGTTGCATATAATCCCACTGAAATCGCATGTGACAGCTTTAGTGTGTTAGCAGAAATACGAATTGGGTTTTAGGGTGGCAAAATATCAGGAACGTGCTTACAATTTTTGGGGCTTAAGTGCAGGGTTTATATTTTAATTCTGTGAAAAGTGTACTGGCTCTTCCCTTAACAAGTGCTTTCAGACACAACACAATTAACTTTGAAGACATGGGATGCCAGTTCGCTGGTTTGTGTACAATGTTTGTTCTTGTGCTTAGGTGCTAAAAACTCTTTTCATGTAATTGCTTTTTCATTTTCTTCAATACATTTTTTGTTAATTAAGTTTTAATAAAGATTTGAGCTTATTTGCATAATTCTTAATAAATTTTATATGGTCAAACCATCTGGCTTAAAAGATAAAGGTTTTCTGATTTTCCAGCATGTACCTTATCAAATACTTACATAGTGCAACTGAAATGTAGGCTGTTTCAGTGAAATCAACTTTTAATTGCCTGCTGTGTACTTTACATTGCCATTTCTTCCCCCTCCATTCACATTGTGTTCCACTGCTTAATAGATCCCTTGGCATGTACAGTTGTTTGAACTATCAAGCACTGAAGAATCTCCAGGAAGGGCTAAGGTGGCTTAATGGAGGGAGTGCTGAAACAGGAATTTAGGGCATTTTCCTGTACTCAATAGGGAATCAAAAACCTGCTTTATGAGAAGTTAGTGTAATGCACAGAAGTGCTTGGTGAATGCGGCACAAGTTCAGTCTGTTACATGGGCTTGTAAGGATGGAGCCAGTCTTTTGTATGTGTAGTATTCAGAGAAATTTGTTAAGTCTGTAGTTATCCTACAGGGATTGCTTACAGCCCTCTGGTAGTCTTAACTGGTCGGGGTTTGGGGTACTTTCCACAGAGGTGGCAAAGTAGCATGTCGTTCAGAACACAGGAGTAGCTGGCTGCTTGTTTTCGACTTTTAACTGCCATGGTTGCGAACCTCATAACATTTCATGTCATGAACGGTAGTAACGTTGCCATCATCTGACCGATTCTGACCAATCTGGCAGAAGATGAGGGTATTTTTCTGTGAGCTCACTGAAAATTAGTGGTTAGACTCAGCCGTCAGCCTTCAAAGCCTTAACTCCTTCAGGCACTTGCAAACAGGAAAGCTTAGCCTCCCACCTCCCAGTCAAGTGTTGTGTAATCACCTATTTCTACCTTGCTAATCAGCACATTTGTAATGATTGGGGTAGGGAAGAGGGAGAATATTGGTTTTTTGGTTTGTGTCTTTTTGGGCTTTGTGGGGGTTTTTTGTTTGGTTTTTGTGTTTTGTTTTACTTCAGTTAAATCATGGTGTGTATCCTGTTCGTGATTTGTGACACTTAGTGAATTCATTGTGATTATTTGTTCACCCATGGGAAAATGGGGCTCCCACTTTGGCAGTGAGTGATTTCCATGAGCTGGTAATTTGAATGGGTTTCCCAGGTTGTAGTTTTAATTGGGAATGCTTCTTTTATTAACTAACATGAGTATTTGCATAGTACTTAACCTTCAGCCTTGTATTAAACTCGATTCAAAGACAAATTATGTTTTTGATAGAAAATGAAAAATCAATATTTCCAGATACGAAGAAAAATGAAGACTTCATGTGATCTCCACAAAAAGCACTGGCAGAAAGGGAAGTAGCAAATTTTCTGCGTAGGCTCTGCTGATTTCTGTTGATTGTAAACGTGTGGCTGGGACAAACAGAATGGATTTGAGATATGCATTAATCTTGGTCTGCATTGAAATTCTCACTGGTTAAGAAAAACAAGGTCACCAAAGAGCACAAATAAGTGCACTATGCAAGAGTTGGTTTAACATTTGTCATTATCTCAGTATTTAATAGAGAAAATTAAATTTTGCTTTCAGCACTCCTGTTACTTTTTTTGTTCTTTTCTCATCTTCTGCCTTTCTCATTTCTCCTCCGTTTGCCCTTCAGCCTTCCGGCCTTCTCAACTGTTAGAATTCCTAGTGCTGGCAAGGAATACAGGAAATACTGTGTATAGGACAGCCATTTTGAGTTTCGTCCTCATGATCTATTGTTTTCCTCCAGAGAGATCTCTGAATACATTACACAGACCCAGTGCTAAATTTGCAACTGCATTTTATCTCTCTTCTATACCATTTTCTATATTTGTTGGAAGAAAATGTAATCTAAACTTCAGATGCAAAAAAAAAAAAAAAATCACCATTGTATGCTAATGGAAAAAATGAGGGGTTTTGTTTTCATGAGCCAGTAGTTGCAGTGTGTACTCGGGTGTTTCTTGATCAAATGATTGCATTTACACAGGCTAGATCCACTATCAGTCTAATATTAATGCTTGTTGTGCACACTTTGTCTTCTTTTCCTCCAACTTATTTTATTTCTGATCCAAATATTGTGCCTTAAATTAAGATCTTATTTTTAAGATGTGAGGCCAGCAAGGCAGAATTGTGAATTTATAGCACAATGAAAAAGCTCAGTGAGAAAAGCTGTGCTTGTGAAAATCACTGCCTTCCTGGGCTCATTTAGTGCATTTTGCATTGCACGTTAAGAGAATCTGAAATTAACAATTTATCGTCACATAAAGTGCAAGTAGCAGGTGAGACGGGGGTAGATTTTCTGCTAATGTTTGAACTGCTTGCTAGTGCAGGAGTTTACTCAGCTCTTACACTCTTTGTTTACTCTCCTTGGCATTTCAGCTGTTTCTTCTCAAGTTTCTTGCAGTATTTAAACTGCAGTGTTTAATGGGTGCTCTGGAGTACTCCTCCACTGTTCAGCAGCACACTGGATGTGCTTTGGTGTTTTTCAGCTGAGCTCTGCTGAAAATGCGTTGGCAGCAGAAACATGAATGGGAGGACTAGCACAAGGGCTCCTGCAACACAAGGACTTCTCTTGTCCTCAGACCCTCAGCGGGGTATCTCGGAGCTGGGAGCGAGCTTAGTCAGCCAAAGGCAAGAGTTAAGGTGGTGCCTTGGGATCCCTCGCTTGCTTGCACAGGTCTAAACTGACGCTGACTGCCTTCTTGCCTGTCCCTCTTCCCGTTCAAAGTCCCTACCAGGGATTTGCTCTGCCTGCAGGAAATAGGCTCCAGTTTAGCTTGGGTGTAGCACTGGGTTCAATAAACACTCAGCCTCTCAGGGGGAGAATGTCCCATTCTTACGTAAATTATTTTTGCCAGGAGACAGGCAGCGCTTGGCTGTCACACTGGGAGAAAATCCACATCCACGGGTGGTGGAGAAAATGCAAAGGCTGAACCTGGCCACAATATTTTTAGAAGTATTTCTGTGACGAGCTGCTGTATCCACTTCTACATTGCCTTTTGAATTGTGGTCTCCCCAACAAACAGCCATTGTGCTGTTCAGCCCAGTTCTTTACTTGGCTATGGTCTTGAACTGTCAGGACCCACCTGCTCTGCTGCTTCCATAGTCCCTGAGGGAAAGGGCTGCAGAGAGGTCCATACCCATCACCTGCTGATACCACAGGAGCCAAACTGCTGCTGCCTGCAGGGCTGGGCTCAGCTTATGGGGATGGATGGCTGGAGCAGGAGGACACATCTTCCTGGGGATCCTCTGCTCCACAGTGCCAGTGGGGCAGGCCATGGGATGGTGAATTTGCTTGTTGTTAAGCTGTAGGAACCTTACACTTACAAAACTACCACTTGTTCTTTGGATTAGTTCCATCAGTAACTCTTTAGAGGTGGCTGTGGAGTGGTTTTGGCCAGACAACACTGATTGCTTTTTCTCCATCTAAAGTTCGTGAGGTTTTGTGGTGGGGTGTTTTCCAAAATGATGCACTAGGGTTGCCAGTTCCCAAGAAGCATGGCCTCAAAGGCATGCTAGTGCTTCTCAAATTTGCAACTTTGAAAAACAAGCAGAATGTTTCATGCCTCCTTTGGGTATTACTTTTTGTGTTGAGATGATTGTAACCTTTCCTATTTGATATCTGAGAGCGTCTGTTGTTTCTCTTTAGACACCCAGGCAAAGATGTAGATGACCAAGAGGTGTTTTCCCCTCCTGGCTTGGGATTAAATTTCTCAGTCGCAGGTAAGGTCTTTGTGTGTTTATTTGCTGGGGCAAATAGAAGGCAGGGAAGGTTGCATTTCTCCTGATGGCACTTCATTTGGAAGGGCTCTTTACGCAGATGGTGGAGAGTGCTGGGAAAACGAAGTAATCTCGATGACATCCCTGTGCCTGAATTAAACTGACCTGCTGCTGTCACATTGGGTCTTGGGACAGTGATGGCATGCTTAGTGGAGAGCTGGAGAGAATTAAGGCTGCAGGTGGGCTCTCTGTGGGCAGGCTGCCTGTGCCTGCAACAGCAAAGACCAAGTGGTGTTTGTGCTGGTGAAGTGATGGCATTGCTCCCTTGCTTGTTTTGGGAGACTGTTGCTGTTCTGACACACACAGCAGCATGCGTGTTGCTGCCTGTGCCACGGTGGTGTGCACAAACCACAGGCACTCTTTGTTGTAGAATGAAATGGACCTCCAGTAAAAGACAGATTTTGTGGCTGTGTTTTTTAAATGTCTGCCACAGCGTCCTGGTTCTGGCTGGGACAGAGTTAATTTTCTGCTAGTAGCTGGTGCAGTGCTGTGTTTTGGCTTTAGTCTGAGAATAATGCTGATAACACACCAGTGTTTTAGTTGTTGCTAAGTAGCAATTGCCCTGATCAAGGACTTTTCAGTCTCATGCTCTGCCAGTGAGGAGGGGCATAAGAAGCTTGGAGGGAGCAGACAGGACACCTGACCCAAACTAGCCAAAGGGGTATTCCATACCACAGGACCTCATGCCCTGTATATAAACGGGGGGGGGCGTGTGGGGTGTGTATTATCCCAAAGGGACAGATCACTGCTTAGGTCTGGCTGGGTATCGGTCAGCAGGTGATGAGCAATTGTATTGTGCATCACTTGTGTTAATTGCTTTTTTGGGTTGTGTTTCCCTCCCCCGCCCCTTGGTTTTATATTCTCTCCCTTTGTTATTTCCTGTATCATTAATAGTAGTTTTATACTGGACTATTCTTGTCTCAGCCTTTGGGGTTTACATTCTTTCGATTCTCTTCCACATCCACCCCGGGGGGGGAAGGGGAAGTGAGTGAATGGCTGTGTGATGCTGAGTTGCTGGCTGGGTTTAAACCAGAACACATAGGAAGGTCTGGCTGGCAGTCTGGATCAGCACTTCTAAATTTTCCCCCTTTAAAAAAATAGATTCGAAGAACAAATCTGTTGCAAAATCACTGGAAATAAAATAATATGAAAAGAGAAAGGAACTTTTAACACTGTCAAAGAAGCACTGTTCAAAACTGTGTTGTTTATTCATACAGTAGCTATGCTGACTCGCTCAGGGATACTCCCTATTTCCCTGTGTGCTTTCTGTCAGTTTAGGAACAAGACGATCATCTCCTGCTGCCAAATTTCTTCCATAATCTTGTAACATTAGCAAGCAATTAACAATAAGTATAATTCATAATTACAGGGTATATACTGTCCAGAGAGCTTTGCAAGGGAACCTTCTCATTAGAATAAGTATATACCAGAATGCATTACATGTAGTATACATGAGAATATATGCGATTTAAAGCAGTAACTAAAGTGAAGTGCCGTGGTTGACTTTGGACAAGCAAAACCAAGAATAATCTACTAGTACTGACTTGGCTGATAAAAATAGCTTGTAAACACTAATGACATTTGCATACTAATGAATCCCTTGGTATTCATTATGTAAAAATAACAGTGCATCTCCTTTTCTTAAGGCCAGGAAGTTTCTCTAAGGAAATGGATTCGTCTTCCCAAAAATACCCAGTCAAAAAGCGAGTGAAAATTCATCCCAACACAGTAACAGTGAAATACACTTCTCATTATCCCCAGCCAGGAGAAGAGGGATATGAGGATGTTAATGAAGAGACTGGAGTATTTATGGAGGATAATCCTAAGAAAAGACTATTGAATGATGGGAAAAAGAGAGAAAGGACTTTTTTTGGTACAATAGACACCAAACTTCAGCAGGCACAACTGCCAAAACCCAATGAGATGAGGCAATTCCAGCATTTTCCTGAAGGAAATATACTGCAGTCGAGGAAAACGTGGGTAGTCCTTTTTGGATCTGCTGTGGCTCACGGATGTGTGGCTCTAATTACAAGATTAATTTCTGATCGTTCCAAAGTGCCATCCCTAGAGTTAATTTTCATCCGCTCAGTCTTACAAGTGCTGTCCATTACTGTTGTGTGTTACTACCATGAGCCTCCCTTTGGCCCGAAAGGCTACAGGCTCCGGCTCTTCTTCTATGGGGTCTGCAATGTTATCTCTGTTACCTGTGCTTATACCTCCTTCTCTATAGTTCCCCCCAGCAATGGGACCATTATGTGGAGGGCTAGCACTACAGTGTTCAGTGCCATTTTGGCTTTTTTACTTATAGATGAAGGAATGGCATACATAGACCTTATTACTGTATTTGCCAGCGTGTTTGGCGTTTGTCTGGTCATGATACCCAATATTGTTAAGGAGGAAAACTCTTCGCTAAGCACCTGGAAGGAAGCTTTTGGCTATACCATGACTGTTATGGCAGGCGTGACCACTGCTCTCTCCATGATAGTCTATAGGTCAATCAAAGAAAACATCAGCATGTGGACAGCACTATTCACCTTTAGTTGGACGGGAACAGTGTGGGGAGCATCCACCATGTTCTTACTTCAAGAGCCGATTGTCCCACTGGATGGAGAAACCTGGAGTTATCTCCTTGCCATCTGCCTGTGCTCCACAGCAGCCTTCCTGGGGGTCTACTATGCCCTGAGCAAGTTCCACCCTGCTTTGGTCAGCACCGTACAGCACCTGGAGATAGTCACTGCCATGGTCCTGCAGCTTGTTGTGTTGCGGATCTTCCCGGGTGCTTATGATCTTGTTGGGGGAGCTGTTATTTTGGTTAGTGTCTTCTTCCTTGCATGTTACAAACTGTCCTGGAAGAATTTAGGAAGGCAAGATTATCAGGAGATTGTGGATTCTTTCATTAAATGAACCGTGGTTTTGCCCTCTGAACCTGGCTATGTGACCACAGGGAAGTTAGTTATTTCAGCTTTAGTGTTCTAGGGTCATGTCTCTGTCATGTCTCTGTCGTAAGAGTGGCCAGGTCCTCTCTCTACTGTTTATAAATTTACAGCTGGTGTAGCAATGTTGGGTGTTTCAGACTTCCATGGCAGGTGAATTTGTTCTAGCACATACCACCACTGGCATTCTGTCATGTGAGGAAAGACTGTTTGTCCCCAGCACACAGGGTGCGTGAGCAGGGAGTGCAGGCCAAGCCTTGGGCAGGTTCCTCCTCAACTTCCCTGGATAAGGCAATAAAGAGACAGAGGGATTCACTAGTGACTTTCATTCCTGTGCAATGTGGTAGTAGGAAAATGAATAGTAAAGCCATTAAAATGGTCAACCAGAGTACTCATCTCCTCTGTAACACTACTTCTGCTTTGGCTGTAATGCTCAAAGTGATGCTGACATTTCTGTGGTTAAAACCTGCATTTCCCGTGTGTATAAAGAATCAGTCAGTAAAACTTTTTGTGCTTTGTGGTTAAATTTCTATCTGAAACAATGCAGGAAGCCTAGATCTCCTGTAGGGTTAAAAAGCCCCAAAAACTGGATCTCCAGTAGTGCTACAGCTGTGAAAGAAAGGTCCCCAAGAGCTCTAAGGTCTATGGTAGATCAAAGATCCACGCCTGAAGCAGAGCAATATTCTTTCTGTGGAACCATGTTTTCCAAAAGAGGTTTTGACAATTATGCAAGTTAAAAAAGGAAAGATAAGAAGAGAAGGCATTTGAGATTGAGGTGTGAACAGCAGTGGTAACAGCGGCAGTTAGAAATTAGATTTAGAAAAATACCCGGGGTTTTACGGTTCCAAACAGTATTCCTGGTTGTGCTAATGTATGGTTAGGGAAGACCAGTGTTTAAAAAACTGTGTCCACGGGCTCCAGGACCAGCAGGCACCTGCCTGTTGCAGCAAAGTGTGCCTCTATTATGGCACATGTGCATTTTCTGAGGGGAAGGGTACTGCTCCGATGATCCCAAACAGTCCAGCTTCCCCCATGGAAAATACATTTTACTTTGTAAAAAGCCACAGCAACAGGAAACACTTTTATTCCTGTGAATATCCAGGGAAACCAGATTCCCCAGCATCAGCCCATCTGCAACACTCCTAATCTGTGCAATGTGGAGGACACTTGTGTCCTCTGTCAGTGATGAGAGCAGTCTCCTGGGTCACACACTTCCTCAGAGATGGTACTGGCACATTTACAGCTGCCCCAACATGTTTCCTTCAGGATCACATGGAGCTGGTGACAGGAGTTCTGCCTACTGTAGGAAGGACAGGAGGGAGGGGAACAGGTAACACAATGCAGTGCTGGGAACGCCACGCCTAACACTTTCCCAGCCAAAAACCCCCTTGGTAGCTGAATGGCCTGGCAGTTTCCAGCCTGGAAGCTTGCTATTCTACAAACTCCTCATTTCCCCCTGAGGCAGATGGCCTTTCCTCCTCTGAGCAGTAAGACAGCAAGAAAGCTTCCTTTGTGGAAAGCAACCAGGGCAAAAGGCTCCATCTCCTGTGGCTTCCACACTTGTAATGCCTTGGATGCAGCTGAGCTTTGGGACTCCATCATGCCAACATGCATGCAGGCAGCTGGGTATGTGCTGGCAACTGAGAAGCATTTGATAGCGAAACTCCCCAAATGCCTGCACCATGCAGAGTGTGACAGTCCTGACCAAGCTGTTGCTGAGCTGCCCCAGCACAGCTCCCTGCTGCCTCCACTCTCTACTCAAGCTGCACATGCTGCAGAGCCATGCCAGCCTTGCTGTGACCCCTGTGAGTGCAAGCTAAGCAGTCCTAAGAGTACACGGCTGCCAAAATGGGTAGTCCCACTTCCTCCTCCTGCTGCCTCCCCTGTGTCTGATCCACAGTCACAAGCTGCAGGCTGAGTCATTTCAACTTAGGGACCAGGTATAAAACTAATCCTGCCAAAACCTGAGCCCAATCAGATACAACCGCATCGCAAGAACCTGCCTGATGGCCAGGGAGAAAGCAATTCCCAAGGTCTATGGGGCTTGGTCCTGGTCCAGCTGTGCCACAGCCTGCATGAGGTCCTGCACAACCAGATCCACGTCAGCCCGAGTGGTGTCCCACCCCACGCTCAGCCGCAAGGCATTCTGTGCCACATCGTAGGGGATCCCACAGCTCAGCAGAATCAAGGATGGCCTGAAACACAGACATGGGGGAGATCAGATTTAACCTGAAGGCGAAGGAAGCACATGTCATCACCAGAAAACTTCACCAAGCCCTAAGAAGGAGCACATCTGTAGGCAAATCTGTCTCCTGCACAGCGCCCTGCTCCCTTTCCAAAGGCATCTGCTCCTACTGGGCTTGTTACCCTATGGAGGACTTAGCTCTTCCCCTTCAAGGAAGGACCTCTCCCATGCCCTCATGGGTTAAGTGTTCTGCCATGTCTGGAAGACATTACTCTAGACCAGGCTAGTCACCTGCTGTCCCCACACACCCACAAAGGAATCCACTGGAAGCCAATTTGGGCTTGAGCAGGTGAGCTAGGCACACACAGACATAAGGCAGGCCCTTTTCTGGCAGTGCCAGCTCCTTAAGAGTACTTCCAAGCTCAGC
The DNA here is from genome assembly GCA_009867235.2 of Psittacus erithacus. Taxonomy (NCBI): domain Eukaryota; kingdom Metazoa; phylum Chordata; class Aves; order Psittaciformes; family Psittacidae; genus Psittacus; species Psittacus erithacus. The sequence goes on along the minus strand of WYDI02005392.1, from coordinate 13,608 downwards.
TGCACCACCAAAGCCAGGAGGGGCAAAGTCCTTCCAAGCAGCAGTCAAGCGTTCCATCTGTGCCTCCTGAAATAACCTCCTTCAATGCCCTTCAGGCCTTCTGGAAAGCTCTGCACCCTCTTTGTTCCAGGTGACCATGCCCACAGCAAACCAAAGGCCCTTTCCCTGTCCTATTTCCCTCCTTTCCTCCCACCCACACCCCTCTAGGAAGACACCCTCAGCCTGGCTAAGCCAGTTGCTTACCTATCCCCTTTCTCAGAGTGGCAGGCAGCCCCAACACTGGCGAGAAGCATCTTACAGCAGGACAGCACCCTTCGCCCTGCAGCACACACAAGCACAAGTCTCCCATCATCCAGACTCTCTCCGAGGGCCACTGCCTGCTTCATCTCTCTGCCAAAGCCCTGGCTGAGCACTCGCTGGTCTCTAGCCACAGGGTGCTGTGCAAGGCAGGTGCTTGGCTCCGTGGGTACCATTATGAGGCAGTGTTGGGATAAGAGCTACCTTGAAGGCCTGGGCCCAGGATGGAGAAGTTAGAGGTGTTGCAAAGTCGCTTGGAGCCTGTAAAGTGGCTGTTGTGGTGGATCCTCTGCTTCCCAAAGGAGTCCTGGAGAAATCAAAGGGTTGTGAACCACTCTAGGTTTGGGAGCAGATGTCCTGATGAGGGTCATACCCACTTCTGCTCCAGGCCCCACACTCTGCAGGCTGAGACCCCAGGAGGGGAGAGACAAACAGGAACAAGATCTGCCCACCTCCAGCTTGGCCTCCAGGTAATCCCGAACATCTTGCATATGAGCCTTGTAGGTTTCCCAGTTCTTGTTCACCAACTCTGCAGCCTAAGGAGAGAAAACCAGACAGGCTCCATCAGCAACGCCCCAACACCTCTGTATGTGCACAGGCCCCTGGCATGTGAGTCCACCCTGGGAACTGCCAGATTCCCTGCATCCCTCAACAGCCTCTTGGTGCCTTGCACCATGCGAGCTCCATGACTGCCCACTGCCAGGGCTGCAAAGCCTGAAGCAAGTGCTCCGAAGTACCTCGCTTGGCATCAGAAAGCTCTATCTCTTTTCCCAGTGGTTCACCCATCCTCCCACACCCCAGGTTTGTCACTTCTAGTGACCAGGGAGCACAGGTGGCCATCTCCATACTGGAAGTGCCAGAGAGCAGCCCCAGAGAACTGCTCACCCATGAACATCACTGACTCACCTTGCCAAGGCCGGCAATCATTGGGGTGTTCTCAGTGCTGGAAGCCAAGAGGGAGCAGTGAGTTATTCCTCTGGACAGAAACCCAACCTCAGGGCACAGCTGTTTCCCTTATTGCTGATAGGGGGTCCTGGACCCTTCTCTGTGGTGGTTAGGAGAGCCCCCACATCAGGATCCCACAGTTCCCATGCACAGACCCATCTCCCTGTGCTGAGCTGCCCACCTCAGGGCTGGCAAGTGACACAGCTGCCAGCTCAGCTCGGATTAAGTAGCTATGCATGGTTTGGCATGGCCTAGCTCTCCAGGCCATCACCCAGCCACCTTACCCTGGCCGGAAACTCCTCTCCTGTCCCCCTCCGAAGAGCATGGGGTGTAGCGGGGTGGTGGTGCCAGGGCCGCGCACATACAGCGCACCGATCCGCGGGCCATAGAACTGTGGGGAGAAAGAGCCACGATGACCGTGGGGTTTTAAGCTGTGGGGGGCTGCCAAAGCCTCCTTGGCAGACAACAGAGATGTCTTAAGAGGGCAAACAGTGGCTGGGCCACATGAACAGCACCATACCTTGTGTCCCACAATGGTGAGGTAGTCCACCCCCAGCTCCTGCACGTCCACGCGCTCCTTGCCAATCATCTGTGCTGCATCTGTGTGCACCAGGATCCTGGGCAGCCCCTCTGCCACTCTCCGCTGATTGAGAGCATGGACACGCTGGCTCAGCTCCATGACAGGCTGGTGGGAGGGAAAAGGGTCTGCATCCCAAGGACTGTCTGCTCCCCCTTACCGAGCACCTTCTCGTGAGGATTTCCCTACCCCATCCTACTTGCTGCCCACAGACTCACCATGATGACCCCAGTCTCGTTATTAGCCAACATGATGGAAACCAGGCAGGTGGTCGGACGGATGGCAGCAAGGACATCATCCACCTCAGCCCGCCCGCTTCGTTGGGACACAGGCACAAAAGTGGCTTCTGCAAGCCAAGAAACAAGCTCTGAGGTTTGCTGGGAAGCCCAACAATGGCCAGGGCTGCCTGCACCCCACTAAGCGGTGGGCCAGGAGAACTGTGCCGGCAGCTGGTGCACAGGCAGAGAGCATGGTGGTTCTCAGGATGCCAACAGGGTAATGCACCCAGCTTACAGAAAGGGGGACACCATGTGGGAACTCAGTGACCTTTGGGAGGAGAAAGAGCAACATCATGGAGCAAGCATGTCCCTGTTCTCCACCAGCAGAGAAAAGCCGCTGTTGTGGGAGGCCAGACCTGCAGCCAGGTGCCCCCAGCCTGCCCCTCTGCTGCTCACCTGCCGAGCTCTCTTTCACCAGCTGCTCCAGTGGCAGTCGGATCGAGTCATGCTCCACGCTCGATGTGACAATGTGTGGTGTCCCCCAGCTGTCCCCCGGAGTGGCCTGGCTGTCACGGAAGTGCCTGCAGGCGGTGTGGATCACCATGTTGTTTGCCTGAAGACAGGAAGGCAGAAAGGAAAACGAAATCCTATAGGGAACACAGAGCCCTTAGGACCCACCCTCCTCGTCACCACTTGCTAGGAGGTGGTGGGCAGGGGAAGCATGGGGGTTGCTCCCACCTCCGTGCCCCCCGAGGTGAAGACGATGTCCTCTGGCCGGCCTCCCACCATCCTCGCCACGCTCTCCCGGGCACTACCAATATGCTCCTTCGCCTTCCTCCCTGCAGGACGAGACATGGCAGCTCTGCCATGAACTCCCCCGGCCACGGGGCAGCAGACAACCAACACGGCAGCTCCCCGCGTCCTCACCTGCGGGATAGGAGCTGCTGGGGTTGCCCCAGGCCTGGCTCATGGCATCCCGCACGGCTTGAACCACCTCGGGGGCCGGGGGGGTGGTGGCGTTGTAATCCAGGTAGACCCTCCTGTGGGATGGACAGGCAAGAGGTGAGGGGGTGCCAGGGGACGGGCAGGGAGGACGGGACAGGGTCTCACTCCTCCGACTCCTCGCACCGAGCCTCCGCCGAGTCCATTCCAGCGCCCATCGCCGCCGCCACGGCACACAGACAGAGGAGGGCAGCTGCTCTGCCCGCCCACCACCGCGGCACCACCAATCAGCTCCCTCCTCCCCTCTCCATGGCCACAGAGCTCACGAATCAGCTTTCCTCTTTCCTCCCTTCCCTTCAGCCATGACGCCCGCCAGCCAATCCACTCCCAGCTGCCTGGGAGTTAGGCCAATCAACTCCCGTGGTCCTCGCGGCCTGCACTGTGCCCGCCCATTGGCAGGGGGACTCCGAGCGCGCGTGGCTCCTATTGGCCTCCGGCAAGCTCTTTCCCACCCGCCAGGCCAATCCCGGGCTCGCTTCCGGCGGGCACCATCGCTCCGCGGGAGGTGGGGGCGGATGTTCCGGGCGCGGGCGGGAGGCTCCGAGGCACTGCCCCTCTCCAAGATGGCGGCGGCTCCCTCGGCCCGTTCCCCCCGCTCCTTCCTGCGCAGGCTCCGCAGACCCCCCTCCAAGATGGCGGTGAGCCCCGGGGAGGGGAGGGGCTGGGCTGGGCCGGGCCGGGGGCAGGGCGCGCCAGGCTCCGCCGACCCCAGCCCGGGACCCGCGGTCCGCAGGAGGCCTTAGGCGGGTCGGGCGTGCGGCGCCCGGGGCTTTCCCGGCACCGCACCGTGACTCAGCGCTGCGGGGGGCCGCGGGATGGGGCGCGGCCACGGCCCTGCTCCCCGATGGGGGTCCCCGGCGCGCTCCCGCTTTCGTGAGCTACCGGCTGAAGGGGGCTGAGGCGGCGGGCGGGCCTGCGGCGGGCTCGGTGTCCTCGGCAGGCCTGGGCCGCGGCTTCGTGCCTTCCCGGCCTTCCCCCCCCGCCCCTGCGGTGGCGGCGGCAGCGGGCAGAGGGGGTCGAGGTTCGGCCGAAGAGCCGCGGGCTGTGGTGCCGGTTGGCCCGGCTCCCCTCGCCGGTTGCGCGGCCGGGAAAAGTGCCAGTCATGCTGCGGGGCAGGCCGGGCCTAGGCAGGGCCGCGGCGGGCGTCGATGAGTAATCCTCATCATGCGGGCGGTGTTTCAGTCGGGGGCAGGGAGGGCACCGGGAGGACGAGCCGGTGTTTAGCGGCCGCTCACAGCGAGGGGACGCGGGGAAGCGAGCTCTCCTGTTGGCTGCTTTAAGCAGCCTCGTACCGGCGCAGGGGAAGCCGCGGAGAAGTGCGGCCAGTGTCCAGATGTGCCCGTCATTTCATGCCGGCGCTGAAGTCCGGTGCCCTAAGCCGTCTTGATTGACTGTGATTGACAATACGAAGTCCAAAACGCCATTAAAAACTAATTAACATAAACAAACACATTGTATTAGGCTTTAAGAACGCACAGAGAGAGAGTCTCAACGTGCAGATGTTTAGATGGGCTGGGCCAACAGCAGCCGTCCAACAGCAACTGAGTATACCGTAAACTCCCAGATCTTATTGGTCTGAGTGATTTCTCATCTGTTTATATTAATAGCAGGGGAAAAAAAAATAAAGCTTCATTTGACATGCTCCTCTGTTTTTTTCCCTTCCCCTCTTCTTCCAGATTGTGTCATAACTGCAATATAAACGAGCAGTGATGGAATCACTGGATACTGAGGTGAGAGCACGGAAGACTCTGGGGACTGTTGAATATGTGGAGTCTTCAGGTTTCACCCAAGGAATACTGCCAACCAAGAAGGATGTGGTTCAGAACATGCTGTATTTACTGCAGCCCAAAAGAGCTGGCCAGGCCCAGCGGTCCAAAGAGGATGCCGCCCAGTTGCTTGCAGAGCACCTGCAGGAGCACTGGTTGGTTTGCAACTTGCACACCATTGCAACGCAAAACATAAAGAAACTTATCCTCAAAATGTACGAGGAGTTTACCCGATTGTATCAGACCAGGAAGCAGAGACAGAACCAGGCTTTTACTGAGAGAGCAGACAGATTCAACGAGAGTTCGGAGAAACTCTTTGACGTGTTTTGCACAGACACGCAGACAAGAAATAAACTGGAGGAGTACAGTGGGATAAAAATGACTAGCATTGAGTGGAAATTCCTTGAAGATCAAAGAAGCGAGAGAAAAATGTACTATGAAGATTTTACAGACAAGCAAGAATTGAAGATGATGGACAGAAGACAAAAGATACAGTGTCTGGAGCACTTCAGAAAACTTGCCAGGGAGGAGAAGGAAGGAAACAAAGCGAAGGAAATGAAATATAAAAGTGATGAGCAATCAGATGAAGGCACGAGTGTGGATGAATCCTACCCGGCTGAGGAGGAGAACGGCGGGGCCCCAGCTTTTTCTCTGCGGGGCAGAAGGAAGCGCCTGTGCACCACGACTCCTGAAAGCACTGCCATGCCACTGGAGTGCCAGCATATAAGAATGAGCATCAGGAGGGTTAGGCCTGGTTTCTACGAGACTGTGGAGAAGGTCAAAAACTGCTAGTGTATGCCGCAGTTGGCAGGCAGAGCTGCTGGAGTACGAAGTGGCAATGCACACGTTAGGCAAGTTTGAAATCCCACCATCAATTGGAAGTGATTGTTGTAGATCCCCAAGCCAGAGCTGAGGAACATCCTGCCTCCAGGAAAAAGTGCTGGGATGACAACAGCAACAAGGACTAAAACACGTGAATTTGAAGGATAAGTAACCAGCAGCTTATGAGGCGAAGGCGCAAACATAGCAGATGATCTAAGGTTACGTAGCATATGTCTCTTCTTTCAAGGTCCTGTCTACACCAGTGGGTTTTTGGAAGTCTCTCACCATTTCTGGGCCAGTGGTGACCTAACAGTATGAAACAGGACTCGGATTTACTGCAGGGAAATAACTTGGACTTGTTGCTAACAGGAAGTGTGTGTGCTGAAGAGCCCTAATGCATTCTGGTTTCAGTGGAAGTGAAAGGTGCTTGGCCCCTTTCAGCAGAATTTGGTGTTGCCGCAAGGAAGGAAGGTGATTTTCAGCTTGTATCACCCAGTCCCGGAGAGGAACCCTGCAGTTTTGCGAAGGGATTGCTCACTTGCTTGAGGAGGGGTGGAGAAGAGAGATCAGGAGACATTTGAGTGCTTTGGCTGTAAAAGCATTGGTGATTCTGAATGTTTTATTCTAGATTCTATTTTAATGACGTTTCCTTGATCAGGATAAACCTTCCCATAATTGGATGAGTTATAACATGAAGTCCCTAATCTAGGATCTAAGGTGTGAATCCTAAATGAAGTGGTAATGCTTTATGTTGGGGGGGGCGTGTGCTAAATATAGGGAGAAGGATGCAAATTGCTTTATTTAGTTTTAAGATTAATAGAATTTTATAAATTGTTATCCTGCCTCATAGGGTATAGGAAAGAAAAAGCCTTTCCCAGGTGTGGATAGCTGTGGTATTTACAGCAAAAGGCACCTGAGCCTGGGCTTGCTTTTCCACCCCTGGGGTCTGTGCAGACCAGCAGGGGGGAAATGATAGTTTTCCACCCAGAGTTTGTTTTAACAAAGTATAACCCTCTTGTCCACCTACACCCTGAGCAGTGATGTGTCTGTGATCTTGGATGCCCCCAGTGCAAGGGTATCTGCTGTTTTTAGTTAGAGTTGCTGTACTGGTTTTTAAAGATGAGAGACTTGAACTTTCAGTGAAACCCAGTGCTGGAGACCTCTCTGGTGAGATTCCCAAGCCTTGCCAGAGTACACTGAGATCTAAAAACTCTAAGTCTCTGTTTGCCCACAGAAGTTCTCTGGTAAGAAGAGTGCAAACTTGCTGGTTTTCAAATTTACCTTTCAGTGTGAATGTTGGTTTCCCCACTCCAGTATCTCAGCTTTTCCCCGTTTCTTGTCCTCTCCACCCCGCACATCATTTTACTGACATTAACCCGTGCTGTTTCATTCTTTGGCTTTTGCTCCCTTTAACAATAAATGCATGTACGAGTAATTTTGACAGTTCCTTTACTTTTGATGAATCAGTTCTTGAACTGCTTTGAAGTCCTATGCCAAAGGAGGAATGAAACACAAATCAGCTGCTGGTCCAATTGGAACACAGCAGAGCGAGCAAGCACAAGAGGCGGCGGCAGCCCTGGCCTTGCTGCTCAGGCCGGCTCTGGTGTACTTCTGATCCATCCCTCTGCCCAAGGACGGATCCGTCCGGCTCTGAGCCATGCATCGGCTTCCCAATGACCTTGCTCATTAGTCATTGCTGGGATCCTTATTCCATATCTCTGAGAAGTTCTTCACGGTAAGTTGCTCCAAAATATGTAGTGAACTCAGTGTATTCCGCATCACCCGTAGTGTGTCGTTACAGGTTTAATAGCACGCACCCACATTCTGCAGCACCCTTCAGCCTCTGCTGCTTGAGGGTTTGCAGCCCTCCCTCTCCTCTTTGACATGCTTCACTGACTTCCCCATGCAGCTTATGTCACGTTTGAACTATTTGCCTTCTAGCCCTGAGGTGCTGGACTTGAGCCTCTCACTGGGCTTTTACACCAGCAGCTCTGTTTCAGCAGGGAATATAGCCAAGCTTGGACCTCGCCGAAGTAGATGTTTTTTAACATAACTGCTGTAAACCCCCCTTTGTATTACAAATATAGCTGACAGTATAAATGCTTGTGTGTAAAGCAAGTCCACCAGGGTTGACTCGAATATGGAACACAGCTGTGTAGTGTTTTATGATTTTTCAGGGAATTTAAGGTTGTCAAATCTGACTTCCTGTTTGCCACAGGGAATTACATTTCATCCAGAAGCCCCAAGCTCAGCCTGCTAGCTTCAGTTGAACTGATGTGTGTTACAGAAAGTTGAGCTGCAAACGTTAAAAGTCTGCAGTCTTCTTCAGTTATTAGTGATGTGTCACCTTTGCTGTTTTAAAGAAGTCCAACCATCCTCTAGGCTGTGATTCTTTCCATGAGATCCTGTACAGGCTGAGCAGTGTTCATTGCATTTAAGTTGTTTTTATTTTATACTGGGTTTGACTGTGGATAGAGCCAAAGCCTGGCTCTGTTTCTGCTGCAACAGGGGAGGGAAATTTCTAAATGATGTATTCTGATTACTTCTTCTTTGGGACCATGGTGCCTTTTTAATCAGGACAGTAAATCTTGTCCCAGGATTCTGTACTTTTGTACGTTGACAGTTGTTGACTTTCCTTTTTTGGTGTGTCCCAAATAAATTAATATAACATACCTCTGGGCTTTTGTTTCTTCTTTCTAAAGGGGGAGAAAAGAGGAAACTGAAGCCAAAATAAATCACCTCTACTCCAGCTCTCCTTCCCAGGCTCTTGCAGGAGCTGCAGCTGAACCCACTCTCAGCCAGACTGCATGGGGGCAGCAGGAGGGGAGCTGCTAGAAATGGGAGTCTAGGATTTGAGCCTTACCTAGAGCCCTTTTGTGCCAACAGTGCTGGAGCCTGGAGCAGCCAAAGGTAAGGGCAGAGCGATGAAACCTCTGAGCATGGTGGCAGCATTTCAGCCAGTGTGCTTGAGGCATGGAGAGATAGGTATCAGAGACGTGGGGAACCAGAGGGCCTGCCTTCCTGGCATGATCCCAAGGAAGGGTTCCCCACTTCTGCCTGTTCTCTCCTGTCTGGTTCAGGGACCTGTTGTATGAGATGAACACCGGGCAAGTGGTGTCCAGGAGACCAAAAGTATGCATTGTGAGACCTTGACCTGGAAAGGGAAATGGGAAAGACAGACATGCTGGAAAGGGCCCGTTTGCTTCAACAGCTTTTTGCAGGAGGAGGGAATCAGTGTGCGTTCCAGGGCTACTAATGTTTTTGTTGGGCACTGAGTTGCTGATTTGACTGGGTGTGGAGAAACACCTTCAGCCTTCACAGATTTCAGCTCAGATTGAGCTCACCCAGCTTGAACCTCTTCCTCTGACTTCTGCAAGGGGAGCAATAGAAAAGCTGAAGCCATGGCCAGGCTCCTCTGTGCCCCAACCTTAGGCCCTCACAGACAGGCAGGGCTCATGCCAGCCCCAGGGAGGGCTTTACACCCCTCTGCAAGTAAAAGCTGACTTTTCATGGCCCTTTCAAGTAACTTTCATCTGCCAAGGTCTGCTCTTAGCAAGGACATACAGAAATACCCACCTGAATACCCCAGGATATACATGCCTCTTAACGTGGCACCTGACAGCTGCTGCTCTACCTCCTGTGTAGCATTTCAGAAAGGGGAAGAAACACAAAAATAACTACTCAAAATGCAAATCACTACACTACTAAGCAGTCTGGATGTGGAAAACAATCTGTCGGTGATTCAGAGCACAGAAACAGTCAAAAGGCTGGAATTTAACACACATCTGAGCCCAGTGTTGTGGGCTCATGGCTCACAGCTGCATTGGGCAGTGCCTGACCTCAAAGGAGCTGCCCTAACTGTGGGTGGGTGGGCCTGGGGAGGGGACAACCATCGGCTGTCCTGCAGCAAGCACCAGGGTCTTGTCCTAGAGGTACCGGTCAGCTTAACACAGGGTCATGGTGACACATTTTGGCCCTGCAGGTGGAACACTGGGGAAAATGGTTTTCCTGGAAAGGGTGGAGCAGACTTGTGAGAATGTGTCATTGATGGGCTTGTGCTCAGCGCCTGTGGCTGGGCTGCAGGGAGCTTCAGCTCCCATTTCTCCTGACACCAGTGTTTTGGAAGGTAAAGGGGTGCATCAGGCAGTGGCAAAGCCACCCCTGCCACAGCAGAGCTGGGCACTGAAATTCTTGTGTGGGGCATGGGAACCTAGAAGGTCACCTGTTTGACCCCAATCCCATTCCTCCCAGTGCCTCTGTGGGAAAAGTCACCTCAAATGCTGAAAGGAGCTCCAGGGTGAGTGTTTGCATGGGTAAACACATTAATTTATTAAGCAGAGATGTATGAGAGTGTTTCCTGCTCTCACAGAAGATGTTGTCTTGTTATTCTTCCTGAGTTTCTGAACAGCAGCCGCTTCCTTCTGGCACAGCTTTGGAGCCAGCAGATACCACAGTTGGGAATTGGAATAGGAGCTTTGGAGCTTTCTATTTCCTGGACACCTGCTAACAGAGCAGCCAGACCCACAGAGTTTTCTATGCCAAATGCTCCCAAGGAGCCAGTTTGCACCGGTTCCAGTTTTTTACAATTGTGTATATCCAGTGAAATCACTTTATTGCCCAATTTCCAGGAGTGGGTGTTTAGGAGCTGCAAGCAGTGCCTGCCCAGGTAATCCCTGGCCTTGTTTGTGGCACTGGCAGGCTGGAAGGCAACAATGCCACGCTTCAAGTGGGCTGTTTGCTTGTTCAGCATTCCTAATTGTACCTGATCACATGTTTGGTGTCACTGCTTTCCTATTGGTGGTTTGCAGGTAGCCAGGGTAAATATTCCCATTTTCCCTGCTGTCAGGACATTGCTTCCCACATGCTCTGGGACTGAGTTTCTGGATGAGAGAAGCAGGTCCTGCGGAAAGTCCAGAAATTTTGGGGCAATGCCTGGTCAGCCACAGGGGCAAGAGAAGCAGGAGCCCCTGTGCCAGCACCCCACTGACCCGCTCTCCCTGGCCATCCCAGGGTGGTCATTGCAGTGTTTGCTGTCCTTCACGCTCACACCACTCTTAATGCTCTGAGCTGGGGGGCAGCCTGACCCCAAATCCAAGTGCTGGGGGTGCAGCGGTGCCATAAGGGCAAGCCCAACCCTGCCAACGGTAAGCTGGTGTTGAGAGGAACAATCTCGGGTTACATGGCCTCATACAGAAATGAGTGGTTCTGCGGGAGCCCGATAAGGTTTCGGCTGTTGGTGGCCAGGGTATATTAAAGGGGAGTGTCGGGGCAGGCTGCTTGTCCCCAGCAGCATCCCCGCAGCATGGCAGGGCCGGGCGGCGAGAGGGACCTGCGGCGCCTGCTAAAGCTGCACCGCACCGAGATTGCCATGGCAGTGGATGACATCTTCCCGCTGCTGCACGGCTTGGCTGACCACGATGTTGTCCCCGAGCACATCTTCAAGGTGAGGCTGCAGGGTGGGAGAGGATGGCGACCCCGTGGGGCTGGCTGATGACACCGACAGGCTGTGATGGCGCCGGCAGGAGACGCTGAGCCGGACGGAGCGGGAGGGTTCCCACCGTGCCTTCCATGCACTGCTCACCTGGCTGCTGGGCCAAGAGGCTGCTGCCGTCCGAGACTTCTGGGAAGTGCTCTTCAAGGACTACAACCTGGAGCGGTACACACGGCTTCGGCCCCTCCGCGGTGCCTTCCCCAGAGGTAGCAGGAGGGCATCCCCTGGCTCCCCGCTTGGCTCTGCGGGCAGGCAGGGGTGACACCCAGGCCCGGCTGTGCCTGTACCCTTCACAGAGGTGGAGCTGGGGAGGCAGCACCGTGGCAGGCGTCTCTCCCCTAGCCCCATAACACCACACAGACCCCAAGGTAAGAGGAGAGCCCCTGAGGAGCAGGATGGAGCCCGAGCCGTGCAGCCCTCCCTACAGCACACTGCAAGCCCTGGTATGGAGACACACAGTGGGATGGAGATGTGCTGGGGGGATCCCTGAGGCGCACTGTTCCCTGATGCCCACCCTCCCAACCCTGCAGGGCCCCTGGTGAAGGTGAGGACTGTGAAGAAGCCAGAGGGTATGGATGCCCCTCGTGCCCCTCGTGGTGGTGGTGAGTGCCTAACCCCCATGGGGCAGTATCTGCCTGGGCACTGTTTGCCTGCAGTTGATGCCTGCTCCACTAAGCCAATCCCTGCCTGCAGCCCTCCAGGCAGCAGCCACCTCTGTGCAGAGAGCAGTGGCTGTGGCAAGCAGTGAGGTGCCTGTCACTCAAGGGGCCATCGAGGGCCTCCTCATCAAACACACACTGGAACCAGGTAGGACCAGCTAACCTCCTGTCCAGTTTAGCCCCCCAAATCCAGAAGCTGCCCCCAGGAGGAGGGGTGGGAGTAAGGGCACTGCTCTTGGCCTCTTGCAGGCAGCTCCAAGGCGGGCAGCAAAGCTGGGGATGAGCTATATGCCACAGCTACCTGTGAGGGGCCGGGTGCTAGGAGCAGAAGCCGCAGCCTGAGGCCCCCTCCCCGGCCCAAGGCATCCCAAAGTGTACAGACCCCACCATTACCTGCTTTCACCCCCCACTTCTGCAGCTGCCTAGGGCTGTGGCAGGGGGTCATCCCTGCCTGGCGGCATGACCATGGCCTGGGGGTGTCCCCCCATGCCAGGCTGTCCCAGCAGCTGCCCCAAAACCCCTTGCTTGTCTTGCCTGCAGAGCGGGGAGCCCCAAGTGCACCCCCAGGACCAGCTGCTCACACCCACTGTGCACAGCCAGGACCCTGTGCCACACCAGGTGAGCTCCTGTGCATCCCTGAAAGGCACCTGGTGAAACAGGGACCATTGGAGTGTCCCTTGCATGTCCCTTTGCTCGGCTGAGCGCAGGCAACCTGGGGCTTGGCTGCCAGCCGTCACAGGGCTACAACTCCCCAGAAACAGGCAATTCCCACCCTGACTGGAGTTAGTGCGTTTGGTGCAGGGCGGGTGATGCAAGAGGAAAGGGTGATGGGGGTGACAGGCTTTGGGGTCCCTCGCCAGCATGAGCCCCACCACCGCTGCAGGCTGCTGGCTGGTGGTGACCCCCTGCCCGCTCCCCTGGGGCAGGAGAACGAGGACGAGTGTGCAGTGTGCGGTGATGGTGGTGAGCTCATCTGCTGCGATGGCTGCCCCAGGGCCTTCCACCTCGCCTGCCTGGTGCCCCCGCTGCCCCGCGTCCCCAGGTGAGCCCCAGGGTGCCATCAGGACCCCCGGTGCCCCCCCGGCTGTCCCTCACAACCTGGCTCCGGCTGTGCAGTGGGACATGGCAGTGTGGCTCCTGTGTGGTGACTGCGGCTGAGTCAAGTGGGCTGCAGGAGGTGAATGCAGCTGTGGAGAGTACCCCTGACACCCTGGGGGAGGAGGCATGTGGACCCCAAGGCAGTGGAGGTGATGGGAGTGTCTGCAGCCGCTGCTTCACCCAGATCCCTGCACCCCGACACTGCTCTGCACCCAGCAAGGACCCCAGGCAAGTCTCCTGTCATCATCCCCCACATCCTAGCCTTAAATCCCCCCATGGTTGGGAAGAGGGAGGCTACCCTGATGGTCTCTGTCACCTCTCATGGTTGTAGGAGGCTGCTGCTGTGCCCGTCCTGTGTGACCACCCCAGACACAGGCAGGCTGGAGAGCACCACAGTGGCCAGCAACCCACTACAGGCAGCAAAGGTTGGTACCACCAGCAACCAGCCCCATGGAGGGAAACAGGCTAGGTGAGGCAGCAAAGGGAATGATAAGGGAATGTTATCTTAGGCTGGGGGAGGGACTGGATGAGTGTTGCTGGAGGCAAGTTAGTGAACCAGAGAACTGGCATCCTTGATTTGGAGAAGGCTGAGGTTCTCAATGACTTCTTTGTCTCAGTCTTCATTGGCAAATGCTCTAGCCGTGATGCTCAAGTCCTGTGAGGTGGGCTGATGCCAACCTGATGAAGTTTAACCATGCCAAGTGCAAGGTCCTACACCTGGGTTGGAGCAATC
>WYDI02005391.1:0-41389 GCA_009867235.2 Psittacus erithacus | reverse complement strand
TTAACAAAAAATATATTTACAAGCTGACTTTGTTCTGCCTCTTCCTTCTTAAAATTACTTTCTTCTTTTTTTCCTAGTAGTGATGAAGATGCTTCTCTATTTCTTTAATAATTGGTATAGTCAATTATTTTTTTCAAACCAGAATGTACTGGTTGTCAAACTGGTTACTCATTACTTGCATGCTCTAAAGCAACCAGTGGGGCACATTTTCTTTCTCTTATGTTGCATTGTGTCTTGGTGCTCCCTCCAGGCTCCATGTGCACCTCAGTCTCTTGGATCCACCAGACTGCTTCAAGGTTCTTCTGACTGCTGGTCATTTTCACTCTAGTATGGCCACTGGTGAGATTACACTGCAGCAGCCCCAACAGTCCAGCTAGAATTGAATAGGTTTTTAACTAGTAATGTGAGTGTTGACATAGCCATTTTTTGTGGCATTGAAATGTAAATAAATTCCTCCCCTCTTGTTGGTTTCAGGTCAGAAAACAACAGCAGCCTCTCCTTCTGCCCAAGTCTCCATCATCTGTGGTTTTTTTTGTAGTCACAAAACTCAAATAGCTTTGTGAGCTGATCCATTGTCTGGGGAATTCTCCTGGCAGTACTCTCTTCTTGACCCCCTTTTTTTTTCCCATTGGGATGATAAAAGCACTTTACGTTTCTCATTTTTACCCACCATGGTCAGTTCTTCATGCATGCTCTGTCTCTACTTCCACTGCTTCCATACTGCATAACAATTTTTTTCTTTTTTTTTGGTCTGGGAAACCTAACCTTCCTTGCACATATGGGTCTCTGGGAGGATCTTTTTTTCTGCTGCTCTCTTGCTGCTGTTTTGTTTTCCTGTTAATCACATTCTTCATCAAGCTGTGGATCTCATTGGACTGACCATTGCTGCCGTAATTTATACAGTACTTTCTGGGAAAAAGCAGAACTCTGTTGCTCTGAAATTAAATTGTCACTTTACTATTTAGAGAGGCACTGTGAATGCAGTTACCATTTCCTCTAGGTGCTTCCTTCTGCCTCTACCAAGCTTCGTCCTCCTGAAAGATACAGAATGGTGTGTGTGGGGTGTGTAGTTGGTGTCCAGTTTGCAGTTTACCGCAGCCACATGCACTATAAAAACCAGATCAGATGACTGGCAATCTCTAAGCAGGTCTTTTTCTCTGCTGACTAAAAAGGGGGCCTAAGCAATTAGATCAGATGAAGATGTCTACCCTGTCTAAAGTGTGGTGAGATAAATCCCATCAATATTAGCTGTGATGGATAGTTTTTACTTCACAGCTGCCATTAAAAAATGTTTAAATATATTTAAAAGAACCTTAATAAAAGGTGTTGTGAAGCAAAACATAACTACTCTTAACATGTTGTAATTGCATACTTCAGCATGTCTGGCAGATAAGGCATCTATTGTTCCTTAATGCACGTGAGACGAATAGCACATTTAATTACCCTGTATGTCAAAATTAATGCAGATCCCAAAGCAGGCAGTGTCAATACATTTAGGTATATAGCAATTATAGTGCAGCCAGAGCCACTTAATGTACACGATTGAAAACAGAAACTAAACAAACATGAAGAAAGGAGAAAAAAAGCATGGATCAGTGCTTCAAAGAATAACCTTATAACCTTAGGAAAGCAGGAGTTGTTCATTAGTACTAGGCTGCAAGTCCAAATAAATATGTAACCTCTCAAAAGTGTTCAGACCAACCCCAGAGCCTGTTAGGCCTTGTTGTTTCAGAGACCTCAGAAAGGTGAAGGTGAGCTCTTGACACAATGCTTTTCATTTGAATTCACTTCCTGCTCTCTCGTTTACTGGAGGTAACTTCCCTTGGTACCTCCCCTTGGTACCTCAGCTGGCTTTCTTCACACAGACTGATTTGCTATTTGCATTTTGGTTCTAATACTGAATTCGCCTAACATGATTCAATCTTATTTTCCCAGTGGTACCATTAATATTTTAATTTAATCAGAATTTCAGGAACTTGTTTGCCATCCAGAGCAACTTGGTTACCTGTCAGCCTCCATCAGCTTGTCATATTAGAGGTGATTGTTCCTTGAATCTAATCTACTTTAAATGATTTCATTGGGTAGAGGTCTATAAATCATTTCAGAATGGGTCTGACAGATGAAGGCTTAGGTAAGTAAACAAATCAGGCTTGCTTTACTTTAGGCAGCAATGAACTTGGCTTTATCAACTTCTCATTGATTTCTGCACTCCAAAAGGTCAAAAAAATCTCTTTAACATAAGAACATTATTAATATAAGTACAGTATTACAACCAACCATAATTAAGATAAGTCCCAACATTCAGTGATGAGGCTGACTTAAGAACATTGCAGACTGCATTTCAATAAAGCCTGTTATGCAGTTTGAATTGATGAATTAATTTCCAAAAGGTTTACTTTCTTCTTTCCGATCAAAACAGAAATTAACTAATTAAGCAGTCCAGAGTCCCTTTGGATTTTGAGCTATGTTTATAAAGGATAATATGATAAGGCTGCAGCTGGGAGTCCAATGTACAGTATATTATTTGAATCTTACAGTATGCTCACATTTATTTACCTAAATTGTAGTTAAGAAAAAAAAAATCTGGTTTCTGTGAAATGTTGTTGAGGAATCAGACACCATACTGTGATTCACTTCAGGCATGTGCTGGGGCTGAGTGATTGTCAGCGTGAAGCTGGCAATGACAAGGTTATGCAGAGTTATGTAACATAAGCACATTTTGTCGTAGTCTTTGGATTTCAAACAACACTGGCACATGTGTCTTGGAAGAGCTGTCTCCTTCAGCAAGGGCAAGCTCTGCTTTCTGCAAGTGATCTCAACCTGTAGATGATAGGTAGGGGAAAGAAGTGAAAAAATAGGTGTAAATGATGAGACAAAAAAATCTTATTAAGTTAATTAATTGTTTACACAGTTGACAGAAATACACTGAGAAATACATAAGGAAAGATCCTGTAGCAATTTTAGATGCCCTTAAAACAGAAGGTAAATCAACATCCAGAAACAATGGCCAGCATAATCCCCTCCTCCCCAAGATCTGTTTCACAAAAGGGAATGAATGCTTATTTCTGTTTCTCATTCATCTACAAAATGGCATCCAGGTAAATCGTGCATATAATAAGAAGTTTAAGGAATGTTTTCCTTAGAAAAGCTGATTTGGCTGCACTGACACCTCCTGCCACATTAACGAATCAATGGAAATTGGACAGTTAAGCAGGCAAACGTGCCCATAGGGCTACGTAGCTACAAAGTTTGAACCCACCAAAAAGGGATCAACTGTCCTAAAACCTCCATGTCCCAGGGAAATGTGCAGGAAGTAAAACGTTTACTAGTAATTAATATAGCTTTCTACACGTTGAAATAAAATCCCTTCATGCTGATCTCTAAAACACTGCAGATAATTTAGCTTCACATTGGGCTGACCCCTTCTTTTTTTGTATATTAATATTCACATGCAAAGCTGTTTGAAGATTGTTACCAAGATCACAAAGTCCATGGGTCATACCAGGCTATGTAGTATATGAGATTAATGGGAGTTACTATCTGTAGCTAAAGAATTGATAAGGCTGGTGTCACACCCACTTGGTTCAGAATCGCAGCACATGTTATGAAGAAGCTATTTACAGCTGAGATTCCTGGGCAAATTTGCAGGAGTTCATGATATGGCTTAAATTCACATCTCTAGTTTGTAGCAATTGTTTTAAATGCTCTGCTCCAATCCCCTTAAAACCATTTAAAAGTTAGAAAATTTTGTTGCTTGGGAAGGCTTCTTTCTGTCTCAAGCAGCAGTATCGAATTGAAATTTCTAGTCACATCATCATGTCTTTCTACAGGTCACCATCCTGCACAGTAACAAACTGTTTGGTAGATAGTGAACTAGGTTGCTGCTGGTGATAACACATTGTCCTGCATTGGAGAATGTTGGTGAGTGAGGTTGACATGTAGAAAGAAAACGTGTATATTGGCCTGAAAGGACATATCTGCCTCAGCTATTTAAAATCTGGCATCCTGTGGAAAAGGCACTTGTAGGTAGAAATTTATCCCAGTTCTCACTGATGGGTATGTCAAGACACCCATCTTAAGATGGATGTGTCCTAGAAATGACCATTTTCCTCCACCAGCTGTAGGGAGAGTCTGGACCATGTCTAGTCACAGAAGATTTACTCTTAGCCTGCATGTTGTGGGAAAAAATAAAAAAAAGTCCATTCTGAAGCTATTAACTATCTGAAGCCAAAAAACAAAGTTCTTTGGGTTTCTTTGGGAATAAACTTTCTTGCCCTGGGGTGCTTCCCAGCAACACACGTGAAAGACAGAAAAGCCTTGCATTTGGAGGATACTGCAATATTCAGGCTAAACTGCACATACATAGAAACATGATTTTGTTTTGGAGCAGCTTTTCAATTGCCCTAAAATGACCTTCAGGACTAGCCTCCTCAGTTTCTAATATAAATTTATTTATTTATAACTTTGATTATATTCACATTTAGGAAAACTATGCCTTGAGTCACTTAAATGCTTCTACCCTGGTTAGATTTGCTTTAACTTTTCAGTTATAGTTATAAGAGCTAGCACTTGTGGAAAACTATGTAATTTAAAATCACAGCTGCATCAGCATCAGAAATAATATTTTATTTAAATTAGATGTATATATGATAGTGACTTCCAATAATTCTATCCACTTTTAGTTCCTTTAGCTCATTTGAAAATGGTCATGACTTGAGAAGAATTCAAGTTTTACATAACAATATTAAGAATCATTGCATGGTAACATATATGGGAAATAAGGAAATAGAACCTTCTAAGACTTCTGTTTCTGATGGACTCAGCTTTAGCTGGTGGTGAGTTCATCTTGGAGCTGGCTGAAACTGGCTCTTTTTTTTTTGGTCTAGCAAACATAGCATTTACCAACATTAGTTCAAGTGTTTACAATAAAACTCTTTGGTAGTGCATTCAGCATTTCTTAATGAGACAGATCTCATCTGAAAACAGAAAACATTCTGATTTGCTTAAGTTTTGCTAGCTTTTGCCATTCAGAAACATTTGGTGGGAAAGAAACCTATATGAACTGAAGCTCCAATGTCTGTCTGTCTTAAGCAAAAGTTAAACTGGAGGTGTAAATTTGTATCTTGGTGTTTTGTAGATTTTTTTTATGATATCAGTGGAGAGTGTCTAGTAAGTGACATCACTGTTTTCTATTAAAGCCTGCCTGGAAGATTCAGGAAAGTGTTATCAGTGAATGCATATACATAGACTAAAATAAATGGCTACATGCTTTATATTACAGCATTACTTTTGCTTTCATACATTTCCAGTACCTTAATCAAAGATATGCTGTGGAATTATATTAAAAATGCATCATACATGTACAATATATACTTTACATTCCATCTCTACCAGGCTTAAAATACAGATCAGAAGATATATCGTAAATTGCTCAGGGCTGGTTCCTCCTCATCCTCTTCATTCCAGTGGGAATTTTTTCCATCAAATTCACAAGGCTTTGGATTCAGGTCCTTATTGTCTTTTTAGCTTTTGACAGTCAGGAATAATTTCCTCATTCAGTGATAAGCAAAGATGGTATGGGCCAAATGATGTGATTGCTAGATGGGAAACCTGCCTCTTGATGGTCCAGAAGCCACCTGATTATACTCATGGGCTGATGAAAAGCCACAGGATTTTTCGGATTTTATATTGGGTTTTCATCGCAGTATAAAAGCCAGTTCATCCAGTTCTAGTCTACCAACAGGGAAACTTGAAATTGATGGGTTTGCTTCTTTTTTTTCAACTGCCATGTCTGCATATGCTGCACAGAATATACAATAATAATTTTGTTGATAGAATTAGCCAAAGATAAAAGTTTGGGTAATAGCCAAAGATTTAATAACTAAAATAATACTGGAAAATTAATGCATGTAGCTACACAAGGATTTTGTTTAGCTCCTACTGGCTTCACTGTGAGTCATCTTTGTAGCACAG
This sequence comes from Psittacus erithacus, assembly GCA_009867235.2. Classification (NCBI taxonomy): domain Eukaryota; kingdom Metazoa; phylum Chordata; class Aves; order Psittaciformes; family Psittacidae; genus Psittacus; species Psittacus erithacus. The sequence goes on along the minus strand of WYDI02005391.1, from coordinate 35,416 downwards.
ATGGTCTATACATTTCTTGTCTTGCGAGGCCAAGCATGTTGAGGGGCTGAACCACAATTACGGTTCTCTGGAGCTACAACGAAATGGGGCTACGATCTCTTAAAAACTTGAAGCACTCATTAAAATTAGTATTCCATATGACAAATTAAAGTATTTGAGGTTTTTTAAAATGCAAATATGCTGTGGGTTTATTTTATTTATTTTTTTCAATAAAATTTGGTATTGCATGATTGATGTGTATGTGGAAATAAATTGTTTTCAGCAGTCCTGGTCTCCATTTGAATAACAAAGAAGAAATACTAGTCTGCTTGATTTGGAGCAATTTTCTTTTCTGAATTTGCCAGGGAAGGATAAGGCATAGGACAGAAGCAATCTGACAACACTATGTTCTTGCTACTATTTTCCTGATGACACAGATATGAATTAAGCTGAACCTAGGGAAACATTAGAATATTTTGATTCTTATGTTCTCTAAACCTAATGTTGCTATTTTATTGTATAAAAATTTAATGCTTCTTTTCTCTTGGTGCCAAAAATAGGACTGTACTTCCCTGACTGACATCTTTGTAAATTCACTAAGATCAGCTTTTGTGTTAGAAATGAATAGTGAAAGGGTGTAAAACTCAGCTGATGCACAGCGCCTGCAGATCTTTTTTAGGTCAGCTGGTTGTAGCTCTCTTTTCATTTAGTTTCAGCTCAGAGGGATTTTTTGTTTGTTTATCTTGGTGACGTGTAGTAAGAAAACAAAAACTTTGGGCCATACTCTGCGATATATTATGCAGAGAACACCCAGAGGCTGTCTACAGTACTTTCCCAAGATGAGATGATAGATACAGAGATTGGCAGGACGAACTAGATGATCTAATGAGTCTTTCTTTTTTTCTGTCTAACCTCTAATACATAAATTTAAAGAAGAAAGATACTGACACATTTGTCCCTTCAGCCAAAGTTTTGAAAATGTTGGAATGATTGCAAATAGCTTCTGTTTAACAGAGATAACTCTAATTTAGATTTCAGCTTGGATTTTGCAGCAATTGTGCTGAAATGAAAATCACAGGCACTGAAAAGTGTAGATTTCACTTCCTGATACAAAGCATTTTTTAATTTAAATCTTCCCTACTCTTTCTCATGGGAAAATGTGTCTTTTGCAATACAGTTGGTAATGATAAGATCAGGTTGTGAATATATTTCAGTTCTTGTTGACTAATAACATTTTGATATTTATAATGAGAAGGCTGTGGAAGTTTAATATTTAAAATATTAAAATATCAAAAGTGGCAATAAGAAGAATAATGTTTTCTAAAATGTGCACTTCCATGTTTACATTTGTTGTGGAGTACAGGTGTTGGCAAATTCTTTCTTAAAAGATTTTTTTGTACTCATTTAATTGCTAAGAGGAATTAAATAAGTGACAATCAGCAGGGATTCCTTGCTGGTTTATGTCGTCAGTTGTTACATTTGAAAGAATGACTTTGTAACACATAGTTTCACACTTTGGAAAAGCAGATTTTTGGTGGGTTTTTTTTTTTATTTTTTTTCGGTATATGAGCTTGTAGGTTTTGCTGGGCAGGTTAGTCCTGGACGTTTCAAATACTCTCAAATAACATATTCTTCTCTTCCAGTGACTGTGTCAAGAACATGATTGCTGCAGCATATATCCACACGTAGGTGGTCAGCACAGTAGGAAAATGCTAGGGCTATAAGACAAATGATAGGTATAAATTATTTGCAAGCTCAAGTAACTGCAATTTGACTTTTTTGAGCCTGTAACAATGCCCCCAGAGACGAAAGTGTGAATTTCTGTAGATCATTGCATTTTCATGGCATTGGCATTAACTAAAGGTTGCAGCTCTAGGTTTTTGAATTTCCCTACTCATAAATAACAGCCATTTTGTTTTTCATGTCTGATTTTTGCATGAAATGTGTATATTCTAATCCTTGCTGAGAAGTCTTCAAGGAATTATAGTGGAGGCTTTTTGGTATAAAATTTCATCTTACATGCTTGCAGAAAACATACATCTTTGGTGTTGAAGTTGCAGCACCTATATCAAGGGCTTGTGTATCAAAGCCATGTTCTTCTGTATTCTAGTGTTTAAAAATTTGCTGATCATGACTGACAGGTTTACAGAGCTAACATGTTCTAGAGTTGTGGGTGATTTATTCCAGAATTACTTAGGCAATTCAGAGAATTTAGCTGCCACAGTCTTCCTTCTCATCACAGAAAAAAAATGTCTATTAGGATTGATTGCATTTCCTTTAAGATTCTTCAGTAGAGAAGGGACTTCATCCTACAGTGTCCTCAAGTAGCAATAATGTAAGTATCCACATTTTCATTGAAGAAACACCGAGACAGGTTTTGCAGTTGTAGTTACTTTTATGTTTGCCAAGCGTTTCATGTTTTCTCTTCCTTTGTTGAAATGACAGTTCATTGCTGATGTTCCCATACAGAGAACCAAGTCTGTATACAGAGCTCATCAGACAAATAAATGCCTGGCAGGATGAGAGTGGAAATCATTCTTACAAGAAGACATGGTATTTGACTTGGATGCCACAATCCTCGTAAAGGTGAGATCACAGGAAAGAGTGAAATGCAGGCCTGGAGTGGAAGTAGGTCCTATTTGTTTTCAGTATTTTTCTTTTCACAGGCACTGAACCTGGCCTCCTTTATCTCCACTATAGAATACCATGATGTTTATAGAAGCAAAAGCATGCAGAAGAGCTAAATGCAAACACTCAGTTGAAATCTTCTAATATGCTCACAGTTTTTTTTTCTTTTTTATTCTTCAGTGGAAATTAACTTCTTTCCCATTGTGCTGATTTTGGTTGGGGTAGAGTTAATTTTCTTCATAGTAGCTATTATAGGGCTGCATTTTGGATTTGTGCTGGAAACAGTGTTGATGACACAGGGATGTTTTAGTTATTGCTGAGCAGAGCTTACACAGTCAAGGCTTTTTCTGCTTCTCATCCCACCAGCGAGAAGGCTAGGGGTGCACAAGGTGTTGGGAGGGGACACAGCTGGGACAGCTGACCCCAGCTGACCCAAGGTATGTCACATAACATATGGCATTATGCTCAGCATGTAAAGCTGAGAGAAGAAGGAGGAAAGGGGGGCATTTGGAGTGATGGTGTTCATCTTTCCAAGTAACAGTTACGTGTGATGGATCCCTGCTTTCGTGGAGATGGCTGAATGCCTGCCTGCCCATGGGAAGTGCTGAATGAATTACTTGTTTTGCTTTGCTTGTGTGTGGCTTTTGCTTTACCTATTAAACTGTCTTTATTTCAACCCACAAGTTTTCTTACTTTTACCTTTCTAATTGTCTCCCCCAGCTCATAGGGGGAGAGTGAGCAAGCACCTGTGTAGTGCTTAGTCACTGGCTGGGGTTAAACCACAACACTTATTATTTGTGTTACCACTTGACTAGAGGCTTAGGAAATCTAAAACTCCAAAGTGCTAGTGAATATAATTGTAGACCAACAGCTGAAGACATGATGAAACAGGTGGCTAAAAAAAGAAACTAGAAGCAAATGTAGCACAGAAACGGGTATCAATCCTACCACTAGAAATTTGCATGTACTGACTATTTAATTTGACAGAATAATCCAGTCTTGCTCAGAAGCCTCCAGCTGGCAGATTTGTATATGGATAGTCTTTATTCATGATCTTGTTTTGCCCTTATAGAAAGAAATGCATTTCTGTAAAACTATTTGTCTGATCTTGTGTTTATGTACAAGAATGGGTAAATATCTATAGCTTTACTACATGAACTAATTACTCCATTTCTCAATAGAGCCAGGCGTCAGAAATTGTAGACAAGGAGCCATGGAAGTTCAGAGCAGGGCTTTCTCCTGGAAACCATACCTGAATGTAAGGGTATTACTGACACAGGCACTATATAGGAGTTTTCTTACATATGTATCCTTCTCATTTATCCTGCAAAGGAAGTAGTAACATGGTCTTAAGTCAATAACTGGTTTCAGTTCTAGGCTGAGTGAAGAAAAGTGTTATTTTCTTCTGTCAGGTTCAAAAGTAGAAAGTGTAAAGTGAAAAGAAAAAGGTCTTTATTAATGCATGTGTAGATATCTGTGTATATTTGAGCTTATATTAAGACATACAGAAACAGAGAGGAAATAGGATAGCTGTCCGAAACTACCTTTAAACAGTAAAGACTAGAGAGGGAGAGCAATTATATATCTGGAAGGACAAAGTAGGAAACAGAACATGTCTTTAGAAAAAGCCCACAGAGAAATTAAAGAAAAGTTTCTAGTTACTACAAGAGTTGAAATGAGGCAGAGCATCTGGAATTGCAACCTATCTAGTTTAAAACTTAAAATACCTGACAGATTTCTTAACAACTTTACTTGATGTGGTTTGCCTGTTATATTAAAGGATTGAAGGTGATACAGTCTTAAGCCTTGGATTGCTTTTAGTTTTGTTTTTATTTTAGGAGTTTTTTAGCTGAAGGAGATTGTAAAGAAAATTATAGTCACTGTCATGTTCTCCACAAATTCCATTATTTTTATAACACTTTTACTGTTTTCTTTTGTTTTGGTAAGTTTTTGAGAGGATGTTACCCAAGAGAAGGAATCTGTTTCTTCCTCACCTCTTACACTAATCCCTGCGCACTAATACAAAGACCAACTATATTACAGACATCAGGAGATTTATAAGCACTTTGATCACGATGATTGAAGAGTATTTTTATGGTGCATGGTTTAGTTTCTAATTGCTTCTTCTGCAACATATCCTCTCTTTTTTAAGTGAAACCTTATATTTTGCTGGTTAAACTAAAAAAAAAAAAGTTTTGGTTAAATCTATTTATGTTAGAAAATCCCTTTTTAAATAGGATTTGAATTTGCAGAAGTGTTGAGCATTTCTAGCTGAGTTTTTAAGACTGTGCAAAGTAACTGAACACAGAATTTAGAATTAGAAGACAGGTAGGAACACATGTAAATAGGAACAGAGGACATCTACTCTACCTTAAATATCTATAGTTTGGTATCTCTTCTAACATATGAAATTGCAAGTAGGTCTTTGATTTTTCCACTGATTTCTCCTTAGGAGTATATAAGCTTTTTCCAAATTTTTAAACAGATCTCTGGCCAGTCCAGACAGGCCCTGAGGTAGAAAAAGAGATGAAGTTTCAGCATGGTGTCATCCTACTCTCACAGTTTATTACCAATTCCATTACCAGGGTACATTACAAATCTTTCTCAGGACTTGCAGGAAGATCACTTTGAAGAGTTCAGATCTCTTTTCTTCTATGCCTAAGTGCTCATATTTCTTCATCCAAACAAAAGCTGTCTGGGTCTTAGTTAAAATATATTTACAAACATTAAACTTTTTCTTTCCATGTTATTAGCAAGCATTTTCAGTTTTCAGAAAAAATCAACAAGTTTTGATTTACAGTGTCTCTGTTAACCATCTGAAGCAGCAGGCAGCAGCTGAGGACGTTCATGAAGATGATGTGCCAATAACTATGGTGCTACACAACACCCACTTGTCACAGTCTCTCAGAACCCTTCTGTCCCATGGTGGCACCCCAGGATGGCTGAACTGGAAGAGGTAGGTTTTTCTCTTGCCTTTGGTTACCAGTTTCTGGCTTGTTGGCAGTCTTACAAAAGTTGGTGAAGAACTGCCAAAGTAGCTTTGCCCACTGTAGAATAAAAGCATGGGCTCAGCCCTCCAGTCCTGTGTTCCCTCAGCCCTTTTCGACATCCTTGTCTTCCTTCCAGTGGGGCTTCCCCACAGTGAAAAGAGCACAGCTATTCAATGCCATGTTTCTGAGGACATCAGGAGTTGAAAAGACCCCTGTTCTTGTGAAATGCCTTCTTTCCCCCCAGATACAGGTGAAACGTTATCTCAGCCCCAGAATATACAGTGAATTTTGTTGAGGATCAACTGATCATCCAGCATTTTCAATCAGCCCCATGAATTTTTAAAGCTGTTAAGGGTGTTAGGGCTAACAAACCTGCCAGCTCTTCTTCAGGCACCTCCATATGGGTCCTTGGTCCTAATCCAGCAAACCATATCAGCATATGGTGATATGCACGTGGAAGAGCAGCGTTGTTGGAAATATGTACAGGTCTAGCATTGAGCAAAAGTTTAAATTCTTTCCTGAACTGGAAGTTCCTGATGAAGCAACTTTTTAGTTCATTCATGTTATCATCATAGCCTGATTTAGTGGGATAGAGCAGCTGCACTGTGCATGTCTTTGGTGCACTGACTCAAGGCTCAGAGCATAGAGATCATGCAGCACAGCTGGAGGGAAGAAATGATTCTTCCTCATTTTTTTCCCCAGATTATTGGAAAAAAGAACATGTTAAAAAGGGAGAAGAATATATTCTTTTTGCCACAGTGCATTTAAAATAGCCAGTTTAACGTGTTAGTGAATAATAACAATAAACATCTGTAAATTTATGTAGCAAGTACACTTGTAACTTCTTATATTAATTTAAGAGAAAACCATTCTTTTCCTTTAATTTGCTGCTGTACTGGTACAGCCTGTGGAGGCACATCATTCCTGTACTATCTGCCTTGTACTGGTGTTTAACACTTTGCATATTTTCCTTCTTGCTGTTATCAGCTGAGGCATGAAAGGTTAATACCGCTAACTGTACCTCACATATATATACACATATATTTGCATCCATATATGCCGTGTCTCAGCTTTGCTGCTGGTGCCAAGGAAAATGTTGGATTCTATTCAGTTTTCTTCATATTCATTTTCCTGCCCACTTAACAAAATTACATTCAATGAGCTGTGGGAGAAATTCACATCAACGGGCCATGTAATGCAATTTTTGGTATATATGCAGGAAGAAAAAATCCCACATTTTCTTTCATTTCTGTCAAAATCAATCAAATTTTACTGAACTGAACATAATCTCTTAAAAAAAAAAATCACCCAAGCATTTCCAGTGAAATAAGCCTCTCTTACATGGTAACATGCACATATTTAAGAGGTCTCTGTTTTATTTTTTTTTAATCATGCCTAATTAGTTTTTTTTTAATCACCCACACAACTAAGGCTCTTGCCTGCATAATTTATGACATAGAGGGGCCGGTGTCAGAAATCAAATGTTGTAAATTAAAAATAACAAGTTTGAGACTAGTGATTCAATTAAAACCCTAGAAAACATTGGATTATGCATAATTGAGAGCTTGTATGCAGAGATGCATGTCATGCTTGTCAGCTTGGATGGGAGGATTGGATTGGAGCTGTCAAGAGCATTTAAATCAACTCAGTAAAAAAATTAGAAAACAAAGATGATATTTATTATTAACTTCCAGTGTTCAAAAATAAACTGAGAGGTATTTAAATTGAATGCTTAGATGACAAGGCTTTATTTATAGCAGAAGTCAGAAAACTCAGTAATAACCCTAGCTGGCACAGAAGTAAAGATACTACTGTGCAGCTGAGCTGCAGCCTACAGTGTGAGGATTCAGCTGTTGGCTCTGAATCAGGTTCAGCTAATAGAAAGCTGTGATGGAAGAGGAGAAATCCAGATTTTTGAAGGGAGCTGTGAAGGACCAAATCCTTATTTTTATTATCTTTTTCTTCCCTTTCTTTTATTCCTCCTAGAGACTGATGATGCTCCATTAAATACTTTGTGACCTTTAAGAATATGCAAGGCCTTTCTGGGGAAATCCTGACTTGTCATGGTGACCCATCTCTGCAAGACTACATTTTGCAGACAGTAAAGTTGAGGTCCAAAGATTAACAATATCTTCCAACTTCAGCCACACATTCCAGATTCAGTTCCAAACTTTATTTGAAATTGTTGAATCAATGATAAACTGCACTGTTGAAAGTGAACATAAAAGCTAGCCAGGACACTTCCCACATCTGAAATTTAAAGAACATTTTCATTTCTAGCTTGAGAAGAAAGACTCCAGCAAAACAGAATTGTGACTCTCAGGACTAGAATATATCTCTCTAATACACCTACGGACTCACCAGGACTCATCCTAGCCCTCAAAAATACACCAAGGAACTAAATACTCAGGAGGATTGTTTAGTTCCTAGCCTATAATTCAGTCACATAACATGAACTTCTACTTTTTATAAACAGCCAAGTCCCTAGTGATACGGCCATTTGGATTACTTGAGATTTTATGGCCAGGTACCCCAAAATGCTGAATTTTTGTAACATTTTTCCTTTAAACAAACTCTTCTGTGTTTGTCTTTTAGCAAGTTCCAAGACATAAGATTCCATCTTTTGTTCCCTGAAACTTCTGTAAATCGAAGTTTGCCAGTGTACCCTGTTCCCTATTGGGGTATCTCATACCAAACAAAACAGGAATGTAAAGGAACTGCCATCAGCTTTAGAAAGTTTTAAAGCATATGGCTCAATGAGGTGGTACCTTAGAGCGATTATGCCAGCCTTTTTAATGTTTTACGATGCTTAAACCTACATATAATGCTAGGGAAAAAAATCTTGCCTCAGGAAAGGTAAAAAGGACCTTCAGAAAGTGGAGGAAACTATATGAAGAGTTAAATTCTTCTCTTTTGGTACACCGCTAACTGCTGATGTCAACGGAATTTGCGAATGCACATCTGGGAGTGGAATTTGGCCATAAGTGAGGTGGAAAAATGATTGATGACTGCCTAATGGTGGAGGAGTTGGATCAGCGCAATCACGCAGCCAAGCTGGAAGTTGCTCAGTTTGCCCTCAGCAGATTTCTATCGATTTCCTCTGAGAGTTCTAGGGCAGGTGGAGAATGTCTAGAAACAGGCAGCTTTTGGTACCCAGCTACCTCAGCTGAACATTAGCCCCACACAGTGCTGCTGGGGATGAGTTTTTGGGGGCCCAGTGGTGGAAAGAATACACCACAGTGGCAAGTCTGGGTCACCTTTTGCATAGCATATGCAGGGGATGCACACCAGCCCAAAATTTAGAAAGCAAGGAAGAGGTGCATATAGGCAACTTCCAAGGGTTCTAGAGGGAAATACATAGTTAAAGCTCCTTAGTGAATCTAGAGGTAAGATTTCAGTGTTTCATTTTTTTAAACCTCAGTTGGCAATTCCAAATCTTTGCTATATTAAATTCCTCTTATAACCTACGATCACTTGGTAGCATTTACATATACTATCTTTGTATCTCTTTCATCATCTTTCTTTGATGTTTTATTAGTTACAAGGTTTAGCCTAGAAAAGACTGTGCATTCCTCTTTATTTAAAAAAATTAAAATGTGAAAGATTTTAATTTAAGCCATTCTGAGAATTCTCCAAACTATAACAAGAATATAAATATGAGCAGGAGAGTTATGTAAGCAGAAGAGATGAAGCAGTGGTGCATGAATTTTACTATATTGGAAACTGGAGGTTTATTCCTGAAAGTTCAAAATATTAAAATAATTTTCCATTCTTACAGGCAAAATCAATTAAATGGGAAAGTTGTGTAAGTAACTGATCTGCAAGTGCCTTCAACATTGGCCTGAGCTTTGCTATTATTAACCTCTCTAACACTTTTCTTATAGGCTTCAATGGGAATAGAGTTCAGCCAGAGTCCCTTCACTTACTAACTCTGGTGTCTGGGAAAAGGATCAAACTTTTGTTGTTTATTTTGGAGAAACTGCTGGTGTCAATAAGCAAATGTTCAGCATTGAAAAAAGTTAAATTCCATTTCTGTTAGAGCACAACCAGCCACCAGATTTCCCCACTGAAAGATAAGCAAGCTATTTTCTTCTACACCAAAAAGTAGATGCAAGTATTTCATTTGAACTGACTTTCTAGACTTAAAGGAGTAGAAATGAGAGACCATTCTTGCAGGCAAAAACATTAATCATTAATACTGCTCATCGTCATGGGACTCTTCTCTACTATGTTCTACACTTTCACTTTCTACAGAAAGGAAGAACCTTTGTGTTTCCCTCATGGATTAAATCAAAAGGAGGGGTACTTTAAAAACTATTCTGGCAATTTAGCTCTGAATAGATGTACCCCTCAAAAATACCTTGAAAAAAAGTCTGAGCACAGATTTCTAGAATGAGAAGATAGTATGAGGGCTAACATGGTGAAGGCTGGATGTGAATGAGGAAGGTCTATGAAAATGGGAATGAAATTCTGGGTCTTTGAAGTAGATGGGAGTTTCTACATTTATGCTTTAAGATTAAGACTTCACCCTTTGCTCTTGACATCTCTCCTCTGCTTCCTCCCACCTTTACCATTTCTGCAGACCATCTGCAGATATGTGCAAAGGGAATAAAACTCAAAACTGTGACTTCTGCCTGTGTTAGAGACAAATCAAAGTTTTTCAGATTGCTCCTGCCTTGTGTTTTTACTTTTGGGAGAAGCTGCATGGGGTTTCAGGGGATGAAATGTGTGAGAGAATACAGGCCTTTCTTTTGGCCAAATGGCAAATGACTCTTCTTAATGGGATCTGCAGGTCTGTGTTTGATGCCCTAACTCTATATGCAGTGTGAGATGAGATAGGACTCAGAAATATTTTCCATAAAATTCAGTGTGCTGCATAGAAACTCCTGTAAGATAAGAGACTTAGATAACCTCCGTATAGAGAAACTGTGTGTACTCACTTTCCTCAGCTTTCAACTCTCTCCTTGACCTGGCGCAGTGTTGCCTATGCTGCTGTTTGAAAGCATGCAGGCTGATCCCGGAACTGTATGCACGTTCTAGCAATGGTCCTAAGCAGAGCCAAGGAGCACACAGCAATAAAGCAGTGTGGGCTATACACAGTCATTCTTTCAACCTCTTAGCTAGCACTGCAGACATATCAGAAAAATTACCTGGTGAACACTTTAGCACACAGAAAAATAAATTTCTTGTTAATTCCTCCTAAGGAGACCTACCTGTCTTTCTGGATGTGGTCTTACTTATCTAGACAACATTATTAACAGAAAGTTAGGTGCCATGGGAAGACAACTATATTCCTCTGGGTGAGGCAGCAGCTCACTGGGGTTTTGAAGATCTGCATTTTGGACTTACTTAGATGTTTACAATGGCTGTTAGACTACTAATTCTTTTAGTGGATCTAGGCCATAGCATGTAGGCAAAGCTTGGTAGAGTCAGCTGAATTTCTTCTTAGAAGTTTTGTGTTTCTTTGAAGCTGAAACTCACAATGGAACTAATTATAACTTAACTGTAGTTGTCTGCCTAATGCCTTATATTGTTTGAGACATTCTGTACAATTATTTTTATACTTTTCAAAATGTGGTATCATGTTCTCTATATATAAATTAAAAGCGTGATGAATATGAATTCTAATGTTGTGTGGTGAGTGTAAAATTTCTAATGAAAGCCAAAATATTTTTTTCCTGTTGAAAAGCTTAAATTTCTACTGACCAGAAGAAAAAAAAACCAAAAAAGGAAGAAACAAAAACAACAACATGCATCAATTAGTCTGTGTTGATCATACTGAATTAGTATGAAAATACATTAGTGAATGAAACTAGTGATGTAAAGTTCTATGTAGTAACTCTATATCTTAGTAACCTAACATCTTAGTAATATGCTAAACCCAAAGATTTCTGATCAAAATATTCAAAGCCTGGGACTTTTGATTGAATAATTCATAAATTTTAAGATCAGTAGGAACTGATGCAGTCATACAGTCTGACCTTATGTACTCAAATGCTCATCTGGCAGACAGAGAGAGAGAAATCCCCATTTTGTGACTGTACTTGCAATGAAAAGTGTGCATACAAGAGGTTATCAGAGAACTACTTCATCAGAGGAACCAACATAAATGTTAGCAGACTGCTAGGTTGCTCCCACTGATTAGCATGAAATCACTGTATTGCATTGACTGGGAAGTTTTTCTTCTAAAAAAGCTACAATAAAAGGCTAATGTGAGATAGGTGACAAAATATTAACCTTTATACTAATACATCTTTTCAGAAGACAAGGAAAATAAATCTACTCATATAATGTTGAGGAATTAATTGGGGCTGCCCCATTTCGTAAGACTCGATTAAAAAGAAAGAGGAATGGTGTGATGAGAAGCAAAGAAGTTACAAAAGAGAAGACCTCAGTAATAAGAAAATGAAACAAGGGCTTGAAATACAGGTTCCAAAATCCCAAATCATCCAAAAAAAAAAAATAGTAAGTGAAATCCCCAAAATACAGGATCAAAAAAACATCAAAGCAAGCACGTATACACTGCCAACAATTAGAACAGTATTAATTAGCAACAATGTTCTTTAATCTATAAATAATAAAGTGATCAAACGGTCCCACAGAGAGGTGTATAACAATACATAGAATTTTATAGTCATAGGTCAAAAAGTCTATTTAAAATCCCTGTGGCTAATTCATATGTTCAGATTTAAAGTCCTGTTTATCATCTTGTTGAGAGGTAGAAGAGATGACAAAATCATTCCCATTGCCTCAGACAAACTACGTAGCATACAAAGAAGAAACTGCATTCAATCTCTACTTTTTTTGTGCTGAAGCAAGAAGGTGCAGAAGTAAAAAGCTACAGTAAGAAAGAATCTATGTTTTATAAGAAATTCAAACCAGTCAGTAAGACAGAGTGAGCTGTGCCATCAAACTGAGTGTTCTGACACGCTGCTGTAACAATGTTAATCATGGTGTTGTAACAATACATAACATACATATGAATAAATCTATATATAGCACTGTATATAACAGGTCAGAATACTTAGAAATATTCTTGATAAAGTTGTGTTAAAAGATTTACTTAATTAAACCACATGATGTTCTGATGAGCTCAGTTAACATTGTTGCTGCCATTTAACTATTGAGGCAACTGAGGTAGACAGGTTAGATGAGTAATGGAAGGCTATTTTTTATCTCATTTTTCCATCTGGGAGACTGATTTAGAATCTGATTACCCAAGTAGTGGGGAACCTTCTTAATACTGACCCAAATTTATTAAAAGTTTACTTCTAAAATTTGAGGGTTTGGAATTTTATAATATCTAAGATCACGATCATTCTCCATCTGTTATTTATTTCCACACAGGGCAGAACTCTGCAGTTTTCTTTACTGAATCATGCACTGATTGTTTTTCCTGGCCACTTCTTCAGTTTATCAATCTTATAAATTTAACTATGACCTCAAACATGTTGCATTCTTTTCCAGATGGCTTAATCTGAAGACCCAGTTTCCACATGCTTTTTACCTGTGTCCACAGCATTTGAAGATCTTCTGCTATAGCTTACCAACTTTCTTAGCTTTCCTTATCACAAACATAGTTTGATCTTCTGCTTTTTACACAGTTTTCTTCAAATATCTACCAACTCTCACATTCAATTTCTTTTAGGCTGGTTTCTCATTGTGTCTATGAATTTAATCAAGATGTTAGCATTTTTCTAATTTTAAACACCATATTATCATTAGTGTCTTTCATCCTTATAGTTATATAACTTTTGGCCAGCTCAGGGTGATTTCTGGCAACATTATTAGTATCCACATGAATGAGGAGCAGGCAACAGTACCAAAAAGGACTAATTGGATGCTTGCAACACTCCCCCAGTCTCAAATTAGGAGCACTAATGGGTCCCAGTAGCTACCCAGAAGGTCTCTTCAGCCTCTGCTAGAAAGAGACACCAGCCAAATTTTTTTCTTTCTGGAGTAATCTTGAATCTCAGGTCCTCTAAAGCATTGGCCTTCTCCTGGAGGCAAGGCATAGATTGGTGGCTGGCCAGTGGCTTTGCTGCTGACTGTGTGGTGTGGGGCAATGGCAGCACGGTTATAGGTGAGTGGGAGCGCTAAATGACTAACCACACACCACGCAGCATCTTTGGGCCAGGTATGAAAGCTACTCAGTGTCTTCAGTTTTCTCCCTGAGCTGCTCACGGGACAGTTTGTTCATTTGGGCAGCTCCAAGTTTGCCCCAGAGCAATGCTCTCTCCTGGTATTCCCATCTCAGTGTCTGAATAAAACTCCAGTGGGTCCTTCACTCACTGCACTGCAGACAAAGCCCAGGACCCTTTAGTCCTTCTCTCACCCTGAAACTCTGAGATGCTGCTACTGAACTACTGCTATGTGGGCTCTGCTTCTCTGCATTCCGTTCTTCATGTGGTACTGCTTCATTACCATTTCTCTTCTGGAGCACAAGATATGGGAGAAACGTCCAATGGAGCAGGCATGGTCTGAGCTGCCTGCAACAACCCTTGAGGTTGTGACTGAGGAATTATGTCACATTTCATCTCTGGTTCTTGGTGTCTTTGTGTCCTCTGTGCATAAACAACACCATGGAGTGACTGTGGGAGTAGAGTCAAGCTGTGACCACACCATATACCAAGGCAAAGCATCCAGGAGGTGCTCCTGAGTCTCACAGCGTAGAAATGTTAATATAAATGTTGTATACCTGGTGAGTTATAAATATAAAAAGTCTTCATCTGGGAAACTACTGGCCATTTAATCTGACTTCCCTTCTGGGCAAGTTAGTTGGGTCTGTAACAATGAACAAGATCCCTGAGGAAATGGTTTAGCACAGTGCCCTGGATGCTGTCTGCTGAGTGGGTTCAGCATGGTCTCTGTAAAGGCAAATCTTTCCTGGCCAACCTGAGGCACTTCTCCGAGGAAATCAGTGAGCACACAAGCTAAAAGGAGCCTGTGCAGGCAACATACTTAGTTTTCAAAAAGATGTAGACTTTAATAAGGTTCCACATCAAGATTGTTAAAGTAACTGTTTCCTCAGGACTGTAAAGAAAATTCCTTTTGCAGACTTAAACTCAGAGTCATCAAACACTTGGCCATTTTTCAGGGTTTAAAAATACCACTGGTAGACTCCCATAGGGATCAGTGTTAGTGTTAGTTTTATTCAATAGGGACCAAGGATGCTTCAAAAAGGTGACATAGTAAAAATGTGGCAGAAGAACTTCATTGTAAAAGTATATTTTAGCTGCAAACCTGGGGAATAATAATTTAATCTGTGCCTACATGATGCTGAACTTGGAGCTGGCAGTCACAGCTCAGGAAAGAAACCTTGGAGCCATTGCTGCCTGGTTTCCAAAGTTGTCATTTCTACATCCAGTGCAGACAAAAAGGCAACAGAATTGGGCATCATCTGTTGTCATCTCTGAAAACAAAGGACATGACAACATTTTGCCCCTGTAGTAAGTTGGAACGTGCCACACCTCAAGTGCTGTGTGTGTTGTCCTGTGTCTGTGTCTCAGGAAGCAGTTAGTGGAGTTGGAGGTGATATGTGAGAAGAGCAGTGAAGGGGATCCAGGGGATGAAGCAGCTGCTTTCCAAAGGGAGACTACAAAGGTTAGGATCTTAATTTTTTTTTATTTTTTTATTTTTTTATTTTTTTTTTTTTTTTTGAGAGGGAGTACTCTGAGGAAGAGAAAAAGAAAAAATAAGTGTGACAGAATCAGGAGAGTGCTGGGTAAGGTGAATACAGAGCTGTCAATGACCACATCCTCCAATACTGCAACTGGGGATCACTTGGTGACACAATAGAGAGGCTGGTTTAAAAGCAAGCACTCCTTTAGCAAGCACATAGTGAACTCTTGCATCTTTCTTTCACATAAGGTGTGAAGGCAAGCAGTACCATGAGTCTGAAAAGCAGAGGAAAAAAATTTATGATCAGCAGGTCTACAAATAGATACCAAAATGCCTAGAGAGGAAGATAATGTCTAATAACCCTAATCCAATGACTGCAGAAGCTGGGATGGATAGTGATAAGGTAATGGTCTGCAATGAAAGGCCAGGCTCATGTGTTACATATCTGGTTGCTGTTTATGCAGACAGAGGGCCAGCCTGGATGGAGCAGCTGTCCTGATCATTTGGGCATCTCTTTTCTTATGTATCTTTTAGGGGGATGAGTGAGATAAAAAACTGAGTATATCAACACCTCCAAATCTGGGTTATCTCCAGCTGTCTTTATGTATTTACCAATAAAATTGTTTATAATACCTCAGTAGTATAAGCAAACTTCTGCAATGCAAAACCCCAGTGCTTCTGGGGTTTTGCATTGCAGAATGGTTTGGAAGCAAAGGGAAAGCAAATTGACAGAAAAATATCTCACTACAGTCTTATTAGCATACCTTGGTCTCTCTCCTTCCCTCTTATCTGAAACTGATTAGCCCTTAGCAGAAGTTCTTGCTATTAGTCCCTAAGTCCATGACCTTATACCATTTATTTTATACACTTCATTCAAATGTAGAACACTTTGTCAGAAAACATGTATTCCATACACAACACAAAGTAATTTTACACACATACACGTACTTGGCGTGTTATATGCATTTATATAGAAAGATCAAGGAAAGTTACTGCCATTCCTAGGTCAGGATGAAATTTTACATAGAACTGGCCTCTGTCTTGAAGACGGAATTATAAGTTTTCTGGTGAACTAATAAACTGGTTTTGAGAACTTTGATTTTTCATTTATATACCTTATGTACATTTCTCTCTTCATGTAATTTCCATAATTTTCATTATTCTTAATACTCTTTGGAATGCTTGTTAGATTTAAGAAACTAGCCTTTATCAGAGTGACCCTTACGTTTCAGCTTACCGTTTAATTCAACTTTAACCACTATAGTAAAGCTTAGTGTGCAATGGCTTTGTACTGTTGCAATGTTTGTGATGGGTCATTATCATCAATATCTTTTGTAAGCTTTAACATTGTTTTACTTCTGACTATATATGTTTCAGCATCTGCTTCCAAAAATCAAAAGCCCTTTAACTACCCAGTTTTTGTTTCCACATATTGTGGAGAAATTAATTCTGTATTCTGTTTAGACTGGTCATCAGGAGGCCTGGCCCGTACAGACCTCTGCTCCTGAGCTTTCTTAGGCCAGTCATCCCATACACATCCAAAAGATTATACTTGTCTGTTGGGAATAACTCAGAAAGGAAATTGTTTTTAATATAGAGCTGTCACCCCATATACCCCCGTGAGTTGCAGTACATTCCTCCTTTGAAAAGAGACATCAGACTCCTTTGGCTTGTGAAAAAAAACCCAAATCTTTTCGCTTATTTGAGCCTAGAAACCTCTTAGCTGTCTTTAGCCAGAAAAACATCTCTCTTCCTATCCAGTTCATAAAAGTTCCCTCACCACTTCAGTAGAGTACTACAACTGAATCTCCTTGTAGACATGGATTTAATTTGATCAGATGTTAGGCAGTTCTGGGGCTTGTGGGTCTATGTTCTCCAGTTTTTCCACGGTAAACTGTATGCAAGCTCTAAATCTTGCTACATAGCACTGCTCACTCATGTACTCAAAACCATTAACACTGCATCTCAGCAGGAATTTCAGAACTACGCAGACACACAAGAAGAAGCAATTTAGCTACAAATGTTTTACGTTTGCCAATAACATGCACAGAAAAGAGCAATAAGCAACTTTTGGCCATGGCTAGTATCTACTGACAATTGCCTACAAGTCGTCCCTGAAAGCGAAGATGACTCCCTCCTACTGTGTCCTAGGCTCTCCTGGGCTAACAGCACTTTGAGAAGGTACTTACATCTTTTCCTACAGAAAAACTTGACTTACTGTCAAATGCGTCTAGGCTAAATAATACATGTATTTGCTTACCAATACCATTTTTCTGTAGAACTGTAGGTAGTTCACTGTTTACAAAGAACATCATCGTGAGTGCTGATAGCTCTATGTCCACATAGTCTGTTAACTTTTAATGTAGCAGCAGGAGTTCTCTGGTGCTATTTGGTCTGCAGATTTTAGCTTATGCAACTGATACATTTTGCATTTCTGATTTTTCCACCTGGGGACTTACTAATGATTATTTGATCATTTCCTACTCTTCTTATCTCACTGTCTGCCCCTTCCCTGAGCTGTAACTCTGTATAGCAAATATGATATGATTCATGGTACAAAAATGAGCCAAAAAGAATTATATGTTCTCTTTAAGGGAGCATAAAGTAGGTTTGTGTATTGTACATGTAACATCTGAAAGCTGCTCAACACAAAAGCTTGTATTTTTCTTAATGACATAGGTAATGTCATTTAATAAAAATGAGATATTTTCATGTCATCTTCATTTTAGTAAAACTTCCCTGAGCAATGTCTCACATTGTGAGTATTTGATAGTTAATTACGATTTCAGAAAAGGTCATTGGTACATTGCTTAATATTGGTATATAAGTAATAGAAGATTGTTTGAAATTTTAATATTGCACACAGTTTAAAGATCCTTATGCTATTGAGACCTTCGATTTGCTCTTTTAGATTCCTATTCAGAAACTTGTGGTTTGGACAGTTATATGAACACCATAGAAGGTCTGTGTTAGAAAATGGTTCCCTTCATACTTTTGCAAGAAACCGGGGACAATATTTTAAAGTTATGTATCAAATTGTACAAGGATGAAGTGAGATTATAATTAATTTTGTCAGGGCTGGAAGTTAATCTTGACAAAACCACAGAAAAAATCAGGTGAAAAGAGAAAAGGTTTCTGCCTGTTATTCCTCTCTCTGGTAAAATTCATAATCAGATCAAGACAATATTTACTCCCACTGACTTATAGTGATGAGGCACTATCCACTTTCTTTTTAAAGGCTTTATGTTATGATCCTTAGTTCAGTTCTGCAGCAATCAAAAAAGTGCAGCCTTCTGAGCCAGAAGGGGTTCAATTAAGTTCATGCTTTTTTGTAGTTGTTTTTTGTGGTTACTTAGCAAATGTATATACAGACAGACTACAGAGTATTTACAGAAGGAGAGAGAAACCAGTAATTGTAAGTGTTTGCTTAAGTAAGTCTGTTCCCATCTAACCAGCACACAGGAATGTATATCATGTAACCCCAATTTAACACCTCAAAAATATATTGAGAATTAGGTAGAGATGAACAAAGCATAATCCACATGCTGATCAAGAACTTGCAGAATAACAAATGCTTTTTTAAATAATGAATACAATTGACAGAATCAGTTTGTTCAGAAACAATCCAAAAGCAGACAGGCATATTCAGCAAATATTATTTTTGTTATGAATTATTAACCTGTGAGCAGTAATTACCTCCCATACATGAAATCCTCACATGAGCCTTTTGCAAGGACCCTCTTCCTCCCAAATATAAGAAATGCCCATTTGCAGAGCAGTCATTGCCTGGACAGGAACAGAGTTAGCATAGGAAAGACATCATTTAATTGTACATGGGGATTTGTGAAATATTTTGCACAAAGCACATTTTACTCAGGCTACTTTCCTTTCACTCACTGTGAAATCAAGTATAACAGAAGTCGGACAAGCTGATGATCAAAGTTTAAATGTCGCTTGCAGCATCTCATAGACCTCAATTTGAGTTCTGCCCAGTGTGATCTATGACATTCCTATTGTCTTAAGAAAGCTTTGAAAGGGAACAGAAAAAGAAAGCTCAGTCAAGAA
Source organism: Psittacus erithacus (assembly GCA_009867235.2). Lineage (NCBI taxonomy): Eukaryota > Metazoa > Chordata > Aves > Psittaciformes > Psittacidae > Psittacus > Psittacus erithacus. The sequence goes on along the minus strand of WYDI02005391.1, from coordinate 16,133 downwards.
ACATAGAAGGCAAGCCTGAATTAAAATGTAAATTAAAAAAAAAAAAAAAAGAGGGAACTAATAATTCTTTTCTGGTTTGCTGCTGATGGCAAGAGGGTTGTGCAAAGATAAGTATCCATTTAATTGTACTCCCAAACTTAAGGCGCTCATGCGGTCTCTGTTGCTGCAGTACCTAAGCATGTCACCATTCTTCTTATAGGTATACACAAAACTCCCCTTCAAAGTGGCAGAATTTTATTCTCTATATTTTAAATTTGAGGAACAAACAGTGAGTGAAGGAGAGTTCCATATGCCCACTGACTTTTGAATTTATTTCACCTATTTTAGGTGCTTAACAGAGGCACTTAAGCCAGTAATGCAATTGCCCTTTCATAGAAACTGCTTTAGTAGAAATGTAGTCTTGGGAAGACTCTCCCCTGATGCCCCTATGTATTTCAGTGCAGTGCCTATTGTTAGGCAAAGTCACCCAGACAAATAATGATGGAGCAAAGACCTTCTGAGTGCTTCTCCATCTCTCTCATTTCTGGAGCCTCTTTCCTCACTTGTCAAGTGTTTGCTTATTATTATCACAAAAAAAAGGGGACTGTGTGGTGATGACAGGTGACTGTGTGAGTTTGTGCCTGATACTCATTTTGACTGTGGGGTTCTGACTAAAATTGCCATAACACTTCCAGTTATTGCTGGCAGCTGTGACTGAAACACTGTCAACCAAAGGGACAGGAAATAAACTTTTTCCTCTGCACCTACAGCGCCTCACTTGTGGGCGATGTGGTAGAATGTGTGTTGCTGCCCCTTATATCACACTGTTTCTGCAGGAGGGCAGATAATGCTCCCACTGCAGGGTTTCCCAGCACACGTTCTTCTGGAGTGCTCAGTTAGCTCAAACATTCCTTCAGACATGTGGTATACAAAGGAGCTGTTTTGCCTACTTGCAACCCTTTGAGTTTTGCTAATCTGTAAGATTTCATGCATGGGTAACAAACCTTTTTCCCTGGGCTTAAATGAAGAGTTCTGTTAACTTCAAGAATAATACTTCAAGATTTTACTGCAGGGGTGGTGAGGCACTGGAATGGGTTGCCCAGGGAAGTTGTGAATGCTTCATCCGTGACAGTGTTCAAGGCCAGGTTGGACAGAGCTTTGGGTGACATGGTTTAGTGTGAGGTGTCCCTGCCCATGGCAGGGGGGTTGGAACTAGATGATCTTAAGGTCCCTTCCAGCCCTAACTATTCTATGATTCTATTCTATGATACTGGCTGCCATAAGCGAACAGAATTTGGTCCTTTCTCCTACCAGTGATAAAATGTTACCAAAAATACTCAAATTTGCAGAGTTATATTAATAACACATAGCTGAAATCAGCCTTGAAATATTTTGATGTTTGCCTTTGGAGTAAAATACAAGTATGTGTTTTCCTTAAAAAATAGAAGCTCAAGCTATCATGCTGTAAATATTGAATTATCATTAATATATTAGCACAAAGAACTTTAAACCCTAAGATCTTCAGTGTCTTTGCTCTTTGCTGAAGTCAGCAGCTTCAACCAGGGCTTATCATTGGTGTCTCTTGTGTAAATCCTTTGAAGTTATTACTGATCTGAAGTGAGGAGAAAAACCACGGTTTTGTAGGGGAAAAACTATGTATTCAATTGGCAGATGAGCTCTGTTCTGGGAGGAGGTGGGAGAAGAGTGAAAGCATAGGCCCAGAGTACTGTTGAGGGCTGATCACCAGCTTGTATAATGTGTGCAGCTCTACTGATGTTGGTGGAACTACACAGGTTGCCACCACCTTGGAAACTACACCTTTCTACTCTGGTCTTATCTGAGCTACTCTCATTTCACCTTCGCCAAGGAATCCCCAGAGATGGAGGCAGAAGTAAAGACCTTATTCTTTCCATTCAAGACAGAGTTTTGGAGTCTGGTGGTTGTCCCAGATGGGAAGAATCCTGTTACTGGAAGAGAGGTGGAGGGGGGACACGTGAGAAGTGTACATATATTGTCCAGGTGACAAAAACTCTACTGCAGCTCCTCACAGCAGCCACTAAAACCCCCTTGCACTGCCTGTGCCAAGAGACTTTTTTGTGTTTGCCAGACTTGCTGGCATCATTCATCTTCATAAGATTCTTAAAGTTTTCCCATGTAACATTGATCTATGTTGTTGTTATTATGAGAAAAAAAAAATCAAGACAATAGGAGTAACCAAGCAAGACTCCACTGAAAAACCTTCTCCTTGTGAAAGGAGCAACAGCTCTTCACTTCAGTGGGGGGATTCATACAGTGCACTACTCAGGCAGGTGAGATATGATGGTGTTTCTAGCGCTCGATGCAGATGAACTTCACATGTAAGTAGAGGTAACCAGCTTTCTTTTGTGGACAGATTTTGTTTCTTAATCCTCTCCTTAATTCCTTTCCTCCTGCAGTTGCATGGCACAGAACTAATATGACATTTGAAGAAGACATCAGGGGAAATACAGTTCATTATATTGTATAAAAAGATAGGATACACTAATTTATTAAAGACTCTGGACAACTTAGTGAGAAAATTCCTATTCAACATTATTTCTTATTGCTATTAGAGAAAAAGCAGTTTCAACTTCTTTTTCTTAGAAACTGAAGCAATTGGAGTAAATGTTTTATGTGCTGGCCATCAAGGTATTAATTTCAACTGAAGAGCTGAATAGTATTTTGCCTTTGTGTAAGTGGAAATTAGGCAAACAGAGCTGCAGATTTTACAGTAAGAAAAGTGGGTCATTGTGTGGGTTGGGAAAGATATTTTGTTTTGTGATTGTTAACCATCAGACTTCATGACCTATAGTTGCTGCAGCTTCCTGCATATTTAGTTGTCAAGATCTGTCCAAAGTGACAGGACCTGTGGATCAAAAAAAAGATTTTTTCTGCTTTTTAAATGTGATGGCTGTAGGAGCTGGTACTGTTGTAATGGTAAAGCATGTTCCTGTAAGTTTAAGTTAGGTAAAACTCAAAACTCAGTCATGCTAAGTTTTATCGCATAAAGAAACATGGATGAATCTCTTGCAGCAAGAGGTTCCCTTGAACCAGTTTGAAAAACAGGCAAGGGATACAGCAGACCAAACAAAACTCTTTGGTACAGCTTCAGAAAGTGTTATGATCAGCCAGGGATTCCTTTTCATTGCTACTTCAATTCCTTAAGCCTTGTCTAAGCTGTGGAAATGTACCATTCTAAGAACCAGTTGGCCCTCCTAACATAGTTGTAAAATACCTCATGCTCATGCCTATAGGCCTGACTTGATTTGCGGAAGTGTGCAAATAAGAAAAAAAATCCCACTGGTGTGAGCCACACAGTAGACAAGACGTCTATGAATGTAGCTATTTTTACCACCATTTTGCATTCCTTTGCTTTTCCAATAGGTTTAATAAAAACTGTGGTTGTGGCTCCCACTAGTTTTAACACATTCAGCAGCATTGGAGTCAAACCTATGTAATTTTAACCAGTTGTAAATTTCCCCACTATTAACTCTGCTAGAAATTCCTCAGTCCTTCTTTTTCTTTTTTTTTTCTCTCTTTCAGGCTTTCTTTCCTCCCTTGTCTTTCCTTTTCCTTCCTTCCTTTTCCTTCCTTCCTTCCTTCCTTCCTTCCTTCCTTCCTTCCTTCCTTCCTTCCTTCCTTCCTTCCTTCCTTCCTTCCTTTCCTTCCTTCCTTCCTTCCTTCCTTCCTTCCTTCCTTCCTTCCTTCCTTCCCTCCCTCCTCCCTTTCTCACTCCCTTTCCCCTTCTTTCCCCCTCTCCTCTTCTTTCCCTCTCTTCCTCTTTCTTTCTCTCTTGCTTTCCTTCTCTCTCTTTTTTTCCTCCCTCTTTCTCTCCTTCTTTCCCTCTTTCTTCCCTTTCTCTCTTCTCTCCTTTCCCCTTTCTCCATTCCTTTCTCCTTCTCCTCTCTTGACATGGCTTATATTATATTTGATATGAACTATTCAAACCATTACTGTAGTCTTCTACGTTAAACTTGCATGGTCTTTATGCCTGTGCAAACAGAAGTCACTGCCCCTCATGCAGTGACTTGCCTGAAGTTCATTTCTGGCTTTTCAGAGTCTTCTGAACTCACTGAAATGACAGAGCTGCCAAACATATTGCCAGTTACAGCTCCTGCAGTGACTAGGTGCCATATAAGGTCCATACACAAGATGGGTGGCAGCTTTATGTTCTCCCTGAGGAAGATGCCAAAGATCCATATAGACCAGAGGGGTCAGCTGAAGGACCCTGGGAAATGTAGGTGGAGTAGCTGGGAGACACTTGGCAGCTGCTCAGAGAACTTATTAGGTGGGCAAAACCAGAGGGTAAGGTAGCTCTGAAGGAGCAAGAATCCATGATGAGATCAGCGCATGCACCCGCATGTGTGGCTTTGCTTTTGTCACTCAGTATGCCTTGTTCAGAGAGAAATAGCCCATTTTCTACTGCTGGCACATAGCCAGGGTGTTGAAAAGCTTTGTGTGGGTTTGTACCTGAGAATCAGGTTATGGTCTAGCTCTGCACTTTCCTCATGTTACAATAATACTAGATATGGTACCAAGGGGAATACATTTTTAACCTTAACACTTCAGTGATGGATAGTAGGATGGATAGCTATACTTTCTTCCTATGAGTCTTTCATTTACATCTGGGGCTCTCAGGTGACAGGCTACAATTCCACCCTCCTTTAGCTTTCTTTCAATGAATCTGCAAAATTGCAGCTTAGTTCCAAAAACAATTTTTAAGCTGAAAATAAATGTTTTCTTTTCTCTAGGAGGGAGAGAGAAATCCATGTGTCTAACAACCACAGAGTGTGGCTGTCTTTTCAAGTTTTCAAATCTTTATAACCAATTTACAAATGAGTACGTTTCTATAACCCCTGTGAATAGCCATGTTTTTTTAATGCAAGAATCTGTTTTATTTGGACCATCTCTTTTATTTTTTTACCTTCTTTTTTCTCCAAGAAAGCATACCACATGAAGAAGAATGTGTGGGTGTTGTGAGAATGAATGATTTTCAAGCTGTGAGGATGTAATGGCCTCATGAACCCTAGAAAAAGTACTCTCTGCTGATGACTGGTGTCAACAGTGACTGGGGCTGAGCAGTGCTGAAAACAATTCAAGTCCTTCTGTCCCCCAGCTCACACAGTATTCAGCAGCATTTCAGATAGTTTGATTAAAATCTGAAGAGGCACTGATTCCACTAGCCTGGTATTAACGGGAGAGTGAGCCTTAGTGTAGACAGCTGCCTGGCTCCAGAAGCCCTCAGCAGTGCTCTGTGTGCTCGGTGTGTCCTGGAAATGGTTTCTGAGCCAGAAAGCTGTCTGCACTAAAGTGTTCATTATTTTCTTGTGTTAGCATCAGAATAGGGTGAAAATTAAACAAGTGCAGTTGAAAAATGCAAATACCCTTTTCATATGAATTTTCTCACAAAACTGAAATGTAAGATACTTAGCAAAACCTGAATTACTTTTTCTTCATATCCTTTTCACAACAGTAAAAGGAAAGAAAGGTAGACAGAAAAGGAAACAAACCGAATAATTTTCTGGTTTAAGATTCTCAATTAAAAATATAACCTTGGCAGGGGTCTTTTCAATTCTTCCCTGCCCCCCAAAAAGACTTTTTCACATTAGCTTGCTATGCATCTATGAAATGACAAAATGCAGACTACAACACTGTTTCCCCGGGAAACAGCATGAACAACCCTCTGTTAGCCAGCATATGCTTCCAAATGTAGCTGAAATGCAAAGCTAGTATCTTCAGTCTCTAATAAAAAGTGTAGCAATATATATCAGCACCTTGTTAATAGAAGGACTTTTTAATTAACAGGTTTAAGCTGCCATCTCAAAAAAGCCAGCTTCTGTTTCCTAACTATACATGGAGACAAGGGAGACCACTTACTCAACTTCAGTCACCTACACAAGGGCAAATGTTTTCAAATTCTTTCCTCAGTTACATAATGTTGCACCTCTGCTGGAAGTTAAATGAATAAGACCATGGGGAATCATGGCTATTTGTTTAAACCAAATGATGTAGCTGTTTATTTGTGTGCTTTTGCACTAGTTTTCTGTCATCAGACAGCACTGCAGGTCTTTTCAATGGCCCACAGCACTGGAAAAATTCTCTCTGGTTTAGAGCCTCCCATCAGGTACAGATTATCACACCAGATTCTTTGTGCAAAAATTTGTTTGGAAACTACTATAGGTCTCATTGTACAGAGAAAAGTCTCCAAACAGCATGCCAAACACTACACTACACCTCTCTGTCTTGCTGAAGCTGTGTTTGAACCAGGTGCATTTGAAAAGTGCGCAGATTGTATTTTCTAAAATGACCTTACCTCCTCCTGTTGGTTACTGATCATCCCTCTTCACACACATGAACATACTTGGCGCCCTACACTTCTCCTTTCACATTCAATAAACGGAAAGGTCATTAGCGCTGTCAGTCACCAGTACGTCTTGTTCTCTATACCTGCAAAGCATATTGGGCTCACTGTCTGTTTCCCAGGCTCGGGAAATGCGGGAAGGATAGGCTTTGGAACACAATGGAAAATTTCCTTGCATTAGCTACCAGAAAAAAGAGACACCCTGAAGGCCTTGTCTTTTTTCATTAAATTCATAAAAAGCTGTATAATTACAAAGCTTGTGCAATGCTAATTTTCTACATAACTTTCACACTTTATCAGCCCTAAAATATATCTGAAGTGGCAGCACTGATACACAGATCAGGTGCCAGCCCACATATCCTGCCATAGATAATGCAACACACAGAAGCATGGTCTAGTCTGTAAAGAATTAAGAAGAAATACCCCTAGTAAGGAGAAATGCTCTGGCTGGATTACTCAATGAGTGCTGACAGGAGAGGCATTAAACCAGGGCATTAACAGACTGCAAGAACTGCAGATTTGCCCCTGCTAGGCAGAAACGCCTAATCATTAAATTAATGATAAACAGAACCCCCCAAAATCACATGCAACTATTAATAAACAATCTCACAAAGTTACATTTCATTAATAACCATAAACAAATCTATAAATGGTGCCCATTGGAAGGATAATGTTTTTCCATCTCTCTGAGAACATATGTTTGTAAACCACGTAACTGGGCCCCGAGTAATTTTGGAGTGAGTAATTTCCGAATGTGCAATTACAAATGGCTAAAGTGCAATAGCTCCCCGAAGCATCATCACAATTTCTGCAGTGAGTGTTTAATTGTAGCCAGACTTTGTAACCTTACCATGGCCTGTGTCCCTGCCATAACCCTAGGCCTAAGCTCCACTCTTCAACATATGGGAAAATTTTTCAAGCTGATTGCTCCAATCTGATTAGGGGAAGTTATGTAGCTGCCATTTATTCAGAGTCTTGTTACCACGCTCTAACAGCTGCTTTGTAAAAGATTCGCGTTAAGGCCATTTTCTGCCTACTCCAATTCCAGCATGCCTGTCAAAGTAATCGTGATTGCACTGATTGTTCTGAGGGTGTCGGCAATAAAAAAATTAAAAATCTCTTTGATACCAGGTTGGCAAAAAGCAACTTCAATACCACAGTAAATTGGCTAGGAGAAAGTGCTTCCTGCCTCAGCCAGCTTTCCTGCCTTGAATCCCTTGGTAAATTCCCCAGCGCATGAAGGCACAGGTGTCTCCAGGACAGTTGGAGAGGAGGAACTCACTCTGTAGCAGGTGACTGCTAAAAACCCAGCACAATTCTATTTTATGACAACAGTCTTTCCCTCCAGTTGTGTCTTTGGCAATCCGAAAAGCTTTGCTGTCAGTTGCGGTAATATTAAGGCTGGTAAGCTGTGCTTAGTTGAAATGTTATGGCAGTATTGCAAAGCAAATGGAGAATAGATGGCTTTTCATCATGGTGATAATTGCAAAATTAAAAAAGATAATTTTTTAAGAAACAAATAAAAGAAATGTCATGCGTTTGGAGGTAGGGCTGTCTAAAAGATAAGAAGACCCTCTGAAATTGCTGCCAGTGATTTCAGACTGTCCAGAAAGCCATCACCCATGTAAGATAATGCATAATTTTTTTCTCTTACTTATCCAGATAATTTTTTTCTCTTACTTATCCAGATAATTTTTTCTAGATTCAGAAGTTTAAATTCAACATGCAGCTAGAGGGACTTGATGCCAGTTAATTTCTGACACAAATATGCAAACGAATGGGTGACTAAGGCTTAAAAATGGTCTAGGCAGACTCTTGGTTTGAAAGAGCATCCACATAAGTATTTGTTGAACTCCTTGGATTTGCTTATAAATATTCCAACACAGATGCCTTTATATTTTAAATGTGCTTTTGCACTTCAATCAGTGATTTTAGTAGTCAGAGATACAATATCACCAATTTTTTTACATCCTTTCTTCGAGGTAAATAAGAATCAACAGTAACATGATTAATGTCTGTCATATTTTTTAGTGATTACTCCTCCATGCAACACCTATAAGGTTCAAACTCAAATGAAATCAAAGACATTTATTTAGAATGAAACCCACCTTAAGAAGCTTCAGGCTAATAACTGGCAATTATAAATATTGCTTTATATTACATGTAATCCATGGATTATGGATTTTGGAATTGTTGGTTATATTCCATCTCTAACTGTAGTGGTTTGCCTGAGATGGTTTTAGCACATTTTGCAGCCAAAAGCACACAAATCTAATGAAAATTCGCCAACTTGAATTTTACAGTCAGCAAAGCATGTTTATGGTTAATATAGGCTTACTGAGTCCCTCTGCCTGGACTGTGTTGACCATTTAAAATTTAACTGCCAAATCCAGTTATAGTTTAACGACAGTCTAAGCTGTTAACTTTTACCAATCTGGTGTTTTAAAACTTAAGGTCCACAGACCTAAGAATTAAACTGAAATAACAATACTTCTCCTTTACTGAGGAAGAGACATTTGACTTCTTCCATGCCTTTTGAGAAGCTGACAACTGGAAAAGTTCCAGTGAAGTTAAGTGATTTTTCTCTCTTTAGGGGGTGAAGCCAGATTCTGGGTATAGAGGATATAACAGTTAAAGGTCAAGATATCTTCATGTGGGGTCCTATACTAACCATCAAACCTAAACAAAGTACTTAGGAAAACCTCAAATAAAGGTTTCTAAATCTTTAAATAAGACAAGCCTTTTTCTTGAAAATGAGGCTTTTGCTCTTTTATTAGTTATGAAAATTGCCTTTAGTATCCACAAGGAGGGTTCGCATGTGTTCCCTATTATGCCTGGCTTTCCAGGGGTCAGAAGCGCAGAAGTTTGTTTGGTGAGTTGTCCATGTTCCATGTTCCATGACAACTTGTCTGAAGGGGTCATGTTCTTGGACAGAGAATATTACACTTTCAGGTTATTTTTGATTAGTTCCTTGTGGCTAATAAGACTTCTCAGATCTGACTGGACCTTACTCTGTAAAATAAAGTGGTTAGTTATTGCAGCAAAAGATGTTGGCAGACTGATAGTAGGATCTTTCTGCCATCACTGCAGACAAGTCATGCTCTTCAGAATCCCTTGTGTCTCATCAGTTTATCACAATAGGGCTCTCACAGGTTTATTTCTAGCTGATTTTTTGATGATGTATGTTATAGTGGAGGACAGTTTGGCGTTAAAGAGGCAAGAGGAGAAGACAGACAAAGAATTTAATGTCATTCATTTCACCTCATGATCTTTCGGCAGAAAATACTTTTATGAAGTAATTTTTGGAGTTAAGGCAGAGTCTAAACATTTTTTGCTTGAAAATGGTGGAATAGGTTTTTATTTCCTTCTGGAAGCAGAAATGGTTTAACCAAGGCAACATGTTCATCGTTTATGCCCACTGATAGCCTAAGGGCTCAGTCCGAATGACAGCTAGATACACACATCTAAACATTACCTGCGAGAAACTTAAAATCCAGAATTCAACTACAAAGCTTTAAATCACTGTATTGAAAACTTTCTTTCTGAAGGCGTTGATATACCTGATGGCTACAACTGTTTTGAATTTTATAAGAACATTTCTCCCTCAGTTTCCACGAAAATGCTAGTTTTATGATGGCTTTTTGTAGGTCTCTACTTATTCTGAGTCTATGTGAGTTAACTCTTGGTTAGATTTCCCTGGGCAACTCTGTTTTTCCTAGCATTCTGCTGATGGGATTTTTTTCAAATACTAACTTTTTATGGGACAAGAGACTGGGTGGTCAGGCTTCTTAATGGTGGTGAAGTAGTGATGCAACACCTTCTGAGAGAGTGGCAAAATTGTTCAAATCCCCACTGCTTTATAAGGATTAATTTAATGAGAGCTGTCAGTGAACATCGGAGGTGTGAGAGAAGACCAGGGTGTTACAACTGCTCTTGAAACCATGCTGTAGCTGCATACCTGCCAACATTTCAAATGCACAAAGTGGTAGACTTGACAGATAGGCTGAGTCTGGTTCCTACTGCTGCCTGCGCCTGCAAAGCCTCCTGTCCCCTCTCTCCCCACCTCTTGGAGAGGCCAGCAGCTTCTTGCTCTTGTAGGCTGGCTTTCCCTCCTGAAAAAGTAATGGATTCTCTGCTTGAATCCTTCTGCTGACATTGTTAGAAGAGGCAAGACACCACTGATCCTCTGAGCAGGGTACCCTGCTTCAGTGACTGTGCGCCTGTCAGCTTTGAAGCAGTAGAAATTTTGCAAAATGGACATGTTGGACCAGAGTTCTCGCGTTGGCAGGTGCATTTCTTGGACATCAGGAGGAACAGCGGCCAAAGTAGTGTAAAGATGGATTACAAAGAGAATTAATTGATAGACACATTATTAAATTATTTAGCAAAGGGAAGTGGTGAATATGTTAGACATTGCAGGCATGAAGCAAGATGGGACAGAAGATGTAATTGATTTCAGATCTGAAATCTCCAAATGTGAATCTATAGGCGCTGTATGAAATCCAAAACTGGTAGACTTGTGCACTAGGTCCATCAATCTACTCAGGATTTATACAGTTATGTAGACACAAAAACCAAGTATGCCCAGGATACACCTGATTTCCTGTGTTGTCACAGTGAAATGTATCTCTGTGTGCTCAGTAAACTCAGTGCACTCCGCATGAATATGAGATGTTAAGCAGGTTTATACAGGCACATGAAAACTTGTGTGGGATTTGCAAGTGTCCACAAACTCAGTAGATTCAGAAACTGTGAGCAAATGGACAAATTCCTGTTGCCCCAAACAAAGTCAACAGCAACATGAGAAAGGGGAGGTAGATGAGTCCGAAATTAAAATCTATGGCCAGGAATGTCAGAGTTGGCAGCTATGGGTTCTATTCAGAAAGCAAAACAAAACAGAACAAAAACAAACAAAGGGAGGCTACACCTGTCCTGCATCTATAGTGGCTGTGGCGGAAGGAAGGAAATGAAAGCAGAGCTCCCAAGCTCCTAACCTCCAAGTATCTGAATCTTCCTCAGCAATACTCTTATTTTGACCTCAAAAATTAATCTAATGATGAACCACACAAACAAATGTTGACCAGACCAGTCAGCTAATACTCTCTGCAGAGGCAGTAATGTTAAGGACTTCTCTGGTTACCCAGAGTTGAGCTTCTCCTCCTTCTGGCAGATCATATTTTTTCCTCACTGTCCTGCTGATCCGGTTTCACGGGCCGGATTCAGAGCCCGACCAATCACAAGCTGGATTGTGATTCTGGCCAATCACGGGCCGGATTTGGGGTTCGACCAATCACGGGCCGGATTGTGATTCTGACCAATCACGGGCCGGATCTAGATTTAGCCAATCACACAGTAACTAGCTGATGTAACCTTTCAGACTTAGCCTATCGTGTGATGACAGTTGTGCATATATTAGACTTAGCCAATCGTGTGATGAGAGGTGTGAATAAATTAGTTGGGAAAAGGGTATATAAGCAGCACTGTCTGGCAATAAAATCGGAGCTGAATTATCACTCATATTGGGTCGTCTCTTGCTTCCCCGCGCCGTCAGCCCGCCTTCGCTTGCAACACCGGTTAGCCCTTGATGTTATATATACCCTGCCCACAGTCACTGCATTTACCTTTACTTAAGGGAAGACGTGTGGTGGGGAAGTACAGGATTCTTCTAAGAACTAAGCATAGGAAGAAATACAGAAACAGAATTGGTTAGGTTGGAAAAGACCTTTAAGATCAAGTCTAACCATTAACCTATTCTCAAGGGAAACAAATTTCAGACTTTTTAATTCCTACTGTCAGAAGTGGAACCATTATCTAACTTCAGAATTATCCAACTTTTCTCCTCTGAGAAGTTAGAATTGTAGACAGTGGAAAGAAAAAGAGGAGAGCTGATACTGGGTAAGAAAAGAGAATGAAAGACCCAACAACTCATTTTGGGCTTGAAAATTGTAGTAGTTGAATCCTGATGGGAGACACACAGAAGGGTAATCCAGAGGAGGCTGTGAGTTCAAGAGCAGGGGTAATTGCAGGTACACAGAATCATGCCTGGAAAGGGCATCAGTGTGACAGTTACTGAAAGTTAGGTGGGGCTGAGAAGTCTCAGAGAAGGAGAAAGACAAAGTAGACCTGTGCTCTCCAAAACAGCCTTCAGTATTTTGTTGTACAGCACACCTTGCTGTATAGATGAATTTGAATACCTCTGCTTGAGATGAGCACTGGTCAACCATTTCTTTGTGAACAGTCTAATCAACAGGTTATAACACATAAGAAGCCTAAAAAGAGAGACTGTCTTCTAAAGAAAAAGCCTAAACATCCTGCTCTAAAAGGAGTTTACAGGCCCTGGGTCTTCCATTCAGACCTGCGTCTTCAGCACTGAGAAGTGATGGTGGTTAACCAGACCATGTTGCTTCCCAGTGGGCTAATTCTGAGTCCTGGCATGATGAATGGGATTGACTTTTGGTGGCTTCATACCTAATGTGGTGTGCCTTGAGCCACATTCTGCACAAAACTCTCCTCTTCCATGTAAAAGCAGGGCATAAACCCAGCAAAGAACTACTGTCTGCTCTGACAGACACATGCTTAGGTGCAAAGGGTTTCTCATATTAAATTATAGTGGTGATATGTTTCATGGTGTCTTTGGCTGATTTGGTATTTATATGCTACCCACCTCCTCCCCAGCCAGTCAGATGAAGGATTTGCTTGCAACATGTCCATCTGGTCTATGCCCTGAGGTTTCCTTTAACACCAGGGGGAGGACAGGAGAGAAGGATGGGGAAGGGAAGAGAACACCTCACTCCTACCCCCATCTGGAGCTAGGGACCAGCAGAGGCCCACACCTGGGCGCAGGAGCTGGAAGCATTGCTGGGCTTAGCAACACAGGCACAGCCTTTGTGTTAGAAAGGGCTGCGGTAAGCAAGGTGGCTCCTGCCATGCAACTTCTTCCTTAATGGCAAGTGTTTGGCTTTGAAGCTCTAGTCTCCCCTGATCAGTTTACTCCATAAATTAACGTGTTAATTGTACACAGAGTGCTGTCTATTAGGGAGGTGTGTGTTTGACAGCCTCCAGCTGCGTGTTTGCAGAGATCCTGTTGTAGAAATCATTACAACGAGCAGTTTTCACAACCTTTTTAATGCACTTTTAAAAGTAACAATTACAGGGGCTTTAACATTTGCAGCTGAAACATGTTTGGAAAATAGCTTATTCAGCTGCTTTAGTGTTAACTTGATGTTAGATCGGATTGCATGATACCAAATTAGCCATATACCACATATCATCCCACTAACACTGTAAGAGTTTTTCTTAAAAGACAATAAAAAAACACCACCATTTTTAAAGCTCATGCTTCAGAAATTCTTTTGTAACAGGTTCCATCTGTTCTTAATTTCTTGCCTAAAAGGGCCAGGCTAGAAAGCAAACTCTTTAGCCACTTCGACTCCTTGTGTGAGTCACGGCTCACAAAAGTGTGCAGGCAGTCTGGCCCTGAGGTAGGGGCAAGCGCGTGTTATCTATTTACAACTAATCTCTCTGACCTCTCAAATGTAGTGGGCACTACTGTTACTATATATTGAACCCTGTGAATCATACAGGCAGAGTCAGAATGCATGTGTTTAAAAGTTTTGGGTTTTTTCAAATTTGTCATTCTTTTCTCTTTTGACACTGATTCATACACCTGTAAAAGCAAGTAAATATAACTTTGTTTCTCTTAATGATAGGAACTGAAGTCTAGCTGATGTTTGGTATAGGGTTCTACTGTCAGAAATGATCATTTCACGATCCATCAAATAAGTATTACTGAAGTGCCCCAAAGGGTCCAGACATCAAGTTTGAGAGCATCCACACAGGCACTCGCAGCCACCACCAAGGCATACAACCCAAACAACAGCTGATGAACTGTTTGTCACCTGTACAAGCAAATGTATATGTGCAAGGACAGCGAACAACTCACTGCATTGGTAAAAAACACCTGCACATTCCACTGGATCCATGTTTCAGTGGCTGCAGCTAGAAGTTTGTCAGGAAAGCAGAGTGATCTATTTTTCTTTCCCTTTTTACATGAAATTTCTCTCCTGGAAGGGCTGGGGGTAGAGGGTGAGAGCAGAGAGGAAGCAAAGCATCAGAAGGTGAGAAAAAGATGCAGCGGAAGTTAAAGCAGCTTGACCCAAGGAGACACCAATCTATGCAATGGAAATGGGAAAACTTGAAGAGAGAAATGGTTTGCAGACAAATAATTGGAGAAGGTTGACCTTGATACTGAAAGGGGAGAGGAGGGAAAGAGGTAAAAAAAGAGGAAGAGAGGAATGAAGACTTGTGTAGTGTAAATTAAGAAGACTTCAGTATAAGCATTTACAGAGCAGTTGGAGCCCAGAGAATGTATGCCTGTCCTTTAGCCACAGAATGCTTCAATATGCAATTTTCTAAAGTCACCTAAAGTACTGTTTGTTTAGAAGAAAAAAAGAAAGTAAATAACCCTTTACAAGGCTCTGCAATTTGCTATTTAAATTGCATTAGGGATTTTCATGTTGTAGGCCACAGGTATGCTGCCCTACTTCACCAATCCTTTCCAACAGGCAGTGTGCTTAATGTATGCTGCTACCTATCAGGGATTTCCTGAATTTATTGGAGGCCCTCACTGGTGTAGTAATACAGTAGGTTCTAAAATGCTCAAAAAATAAAATGAAGATTAAGCAAAACATTTTTCTTGGTGATAAATTTAAGCAAATTGAATGTAATTGCTCAATTTTATTTAAAGAAAGAGTCTGTGCTGACCTTACACTCAAGTATTCTTCCTGACTTTTGCAAGCCTGGATACATGACATCATTTGGACAATTTGCACATATTTACACAATTTGTCATCATTCTGTCTTTACAGTCTGCAGAGTTACAGGATTTGCCTCTAGGCTTACTTTTCCCCCTGCACAAGATGCTTTATGAGAATCATATGCTTGCAATACTATTTTTAAAACCTGAAAAATTTAAGTAAACATTGGGAACCTACTTCGTATTTAAAGCTGATATGAAGAAAATAAATTGTGAACTGAGAAACAGGGGCTGGAAAATTCTAAACCCAAGCACGTACTGGAAGCACAGTATTTTTTTTTCCTTAGTCTACCTTTGACATGGGTATGTATGAAGAGCATGGGCCAGGATAGTAGTTCAGAGATGGGGGAGGCATTAAATGAATTTTTTTGTGCTTCCACGAAATGTAATTGACTCCTGTACCTCATTGCCATATCAGTCAGTTGTGTGGATTATCAGAAAGATTAGAAAGTGACTATTTGGCATGCACTCCAAACTTAAGATTCTTTTGGGATGAAGGAAGGGGAAAAGATTGGCACAGGAGAGAGGAGAAGCAAGAGTTTACAAACTAAATGCTTATAGCTAAGTCCTTAGTAGCTGGAGCTTGTGAATAAATTGTCTAACTTTTTCAAGTGGTTAAGTAAAACAATAGATACTTCAAATAAAAATTTAATTTTTGAGAATTTGAGCCTGTATATTGGGAGTCTTCATAGGTCTACCCATTCAGCTCCTAGGTTTCAAACTAGAAAACTTTAGCTTCCTCACGGTAGTTGCTATTCCTGAGGCAGTCTTTAAAACAGAATAGCAGAACATGTTCTTAAGAGGGCTGAAATGTTCTTTTCCAGCTCTGTTCTTTCATGCTGCACTGTCCTGGGTTCAGCAGTAGCAGTCATTTTTCTCCTTATTTCTCCTTCTTAGTAGCTGGTGCAGTGCTGTGTTTTTGACTTTCGGTCTGGGAACAGTGCTGATAACACCGATGTT